>CAEGAF010185020.1:0-28550 GCA_903067075.1 Micropoecilia bifurca
CTGCGCGTTTGCGCAGAGTGAAGGAAAGACGAGACCAGCTGGACAGACAGGCTGGGAAATGAGATGCAGGTGATCGGAATCGGTAACAGAGCCAATGATCGGCCGATCCCGATCATCACCGATTTCACGGAAATCAGCCGATTATGATTGGTGACCGATCGATCGGCACATCTCTAATTACAACACATCCTTTTCAACAATATCACAATCTATTTGTTCAAATAAGTGCTCAGAGATACCCAAACCTTAATGAAATTAGAGAGTAAATGACAATTTTCAATATCAAATTCAGAAAAATAAATTAAAAAGTGTTGCACTTCCTTTAACACTGTCATCTCCTTTTTTTCACACTGCAGGAATACAGGTCCATCACAGTTAGATTTCACTGAGATTATTTACATCACAATGTTGTTTTCTGCAAAATCAAACAGCAAGTTTGTGTTCACATAATATTTAATCTAATAATAAAAGCAGCACACTGTACTCTACAAGGTACAATGTAGAGTACACTGCCAAGTTAACGTCTTAATGGCAGTATGACATTCTACTCTTATTTTTCCTTTTAAGTTATGAAGTGATCAGGAAATATGGCCAACTCCAAAACATTCATATACATATGAGCAGTGCAATAGTCTATGCAGCTTTATATATTACAAAATCATTGTCTAAAGACCTGAGAATTTCTGTCCCAACTCCTGGCTCTGCTTTTGACAATAAATCACATTTTAAAACCATCATAGTTCTCAGCACAAATCTCCTGTTTTTACAAAGTCTTTTGATCAATTCAGGTCATTTGTAATTAGGTGAATCAATTTGCATCTCATAAAAACAGTTCTACACCATGCACTTCATTATTATTTCTAATATTCACTCAGTGAGTAATCCTACTTAACCACTCTGGACTTGTGACTGGTGCTTGCTGATTTTTCTTCATTCTCACTGATGGGCTACTAGACAAAGTTCCCTAGTTACAGGGCATTGTGCCATACATATAAAATTATATTCAGCAGCACCACATAACACGGTGACTTGTGAGCACTGTTTTGTGAAAAAGTTGCCCATTTTTGCATATATAACTGCATCTGTTTTCAGAGCGTTCATCTTTTTAATTTGATGAAAGCTTCTAGCCTAGCATTATGTTATGCATATATGCTGTAATAATATATTGAGTTTAAAGAAACTCATGTTTATGGAAATATATCTTGCTAATGCATAACAGCTTTAAGCACAATTTGAAAAAAAATTCTGATTAGAAAAATAATTTGCAAAACAATATTCAGCAGACTTCACTGCAAGAAACAATTAATCCAACTTCTGTAACATCGCTGCCACTTTTCTGTAAAGAGATGCTTTTATTTATTCCCTTTTTTCACCTATGGTAAGTATTATTACTAACTTTCAGCAGAGTCTTTCTTGAAGCAAACAAGAAGTTCTGGTCTGTAAATAACGCCAATCAATAACTTATAAGCCTGCCCTTTTAAAGTAATCTCTGCCAGAGATTGTATTTACTTGCTAATGTTTTTCAAAGCAAATCTGCCTTTCCATTTTCTGTAGGTTTGAAATTAGGTCAGGTCATTGTCTGTATATGAAATTAGAATCATATACAGACAAAACTTTAGAATATGAAAATAGATTTGCAAAAAACACCTCTCAGTTTTAGCTGTTTGTCCATTTTATTTCTGTACTTCTGTATAAGTTAAAGTGCTAAAACATTTTTTTCTTATGAAATGTATTTTTTTACCCCTTATGGAAAGTTGCGTTTGAGTAACGCTTCCGTGTCCTTCAATCACCTCAAAGGGGTACATGCTTACCCCCCTCCCACACACACTTTCTGCACCAATACTCACTTTACAGTGTATTGTAAGAGTGACAGATAGGAGAAGAAAGGGACTTGCCCTGTGCTTTATTAAAGATGACATTTATAACAAGAGCTCTGGGCTTCACTGAAGATACGTCACCAAAATATATAATTCCCAGAGTCCACTAAAAACAGCACTTTTAACTCTGTGGTTTTGTGCTTAAAAGGTCATAAGTCTTTGACAGTAGAAACAATATTTCTCTGGCTCTTGTGCTTTATGTATAATCAGAACCTGCACTTGCTGGAAAAACGCTCTCTGTTGTTGACGGGGTCTTTGAGAAAGAGAGAGAGACACTCTTGTTTCGTGTCGTGTCACTGTTACTTTTGACCAAATGGAGCAGTGAAAAGGTTTATGGCTGTCACATGTACTCATTCCAACAGTTTTGTTTCCATAGAAACACAGAGTGCCGGGCAGCCGTGTATTACAGAGTTACATAAGACCTTACCAATAATATGACAGACAATCTGATATGGGATTTCTCATTTGACTGGATTCCTATTTTGGGAATAATGCACAGCAACAGCAGAAAATAACGAAATCTGTCCTCCCTTTCTTTACCGCTGCTATTTTAGGCTACAAGGACGTACTGTACCACTTGAGGTTTCTGTCTGATAATGTTTACATATACTTAACATAATGTTTGCATCTCTATCAAATATTAAACGGTGTCATGGCCTCACTGAGAGTGGAGGTGCACAGTTCAATATCAGTGCTTTATCTCTTACAGTGTGTGCCATATGAATGTGGGCGTAGCAGAACAGCAGGTCTTTGCAACACAATTGAACATACGTGATGCAACTCTGTCTATAATTATGCAGTGCTCCGGCATTGGCCGTTGAATAATGAATGTAAGTGAAATGTGTTATATTTAGAGATTGTGTCCAGTGCCATCAGTTGTTAGTTTTAGAAGAATGATCTTATCTGAGAGCCTCGTTTGTGGGCTGCCTGTCTTAGACGTGGAGTAAACTGAAACAGGAGGCAGGGTTTCACAGAGGAGACAGAGGTCTTACAGTAACTCCTGCATCATCTGCAGGACCAACAGAGGATTATCAATAGATGTAAGGTGAAACTATCAGAGTGTTGTGTACTGCAGTACAGTTTTTTGCCTTAGGCATAGCATCGGTTTACAACTTCATTGCTTGTAATACATGGGCTAAGCTGTTTTTAATATTGCAGCCATGTATTTACAGTATCGATTTCAGCTTAGCATTGCATCACTGAGTCCAGTGTTCAATAAAGCAGATAACTTTTGATGGTGATTAGGTCAGTGTTCCGAGCCGATAAAAAAATAAATTTTTCTTGATAAGATCTCCTCAGATTTGGTGCGCCGTGACCACGTATGTCGATGGTGACAATGTTTTGGCTGGAGGCTGTTTAACAGGCTCACTATGGAATAGGATTTCCATTCACGCTTAACTCTCAAACGCTTTGGCCCTCAAGTTCACATTAGCTTTGCCCGCTTCATTCACCGCAGCACGCTTGCATGAGCCTAAAGGCACTGGGACTTTGAAGCAATAGAGCTGAAGTAATATTGTGAATACCCCAAACGCACTTGATGTTCAGTCTCCTGCACATCTGTGATTGTGTGCAGGGTTGTGATCAGTGAATTATCTCACGGCACTGGGAATCAGGCGGAATTGCAGATGCTTCTAGTTGGGATGATGACACTCTGGCTGTCGGCAGCAGTGTCTCACAGTAAACAAGTGCCCCTCAGTTTTGGGAACCAAATGTCTGGATGAACAATATTAGGTTCCGATTAAACCAGTGACAATGAGCAAAGATTAGATTAATTGGATTAATTTGAGATACAAATGTCCTCACAAATAAATATTTATTCAATTTAACAGTTTAAGTCACATTCTTCGTCTTGCAAATGAGTCTGTTAAATGATGTCTTCACATTATATCAATCACAACTGCTTCAACCAAAGCCTAAGTTTCAAAATCTATATATTAATACCTTTTAGAAAGTCAGCAAGACACTTTTCTACTTCAGTTTTATAACTAAAATGTATTTGTAGTCTGTGCAAACAAATTTCATTATACATAAATAATAATAAAATATAAATAAACAATATATTAATAATATATAGGTGTTCACATTTGGGTTTTATGTGTGGATTACTGAAATTAATGACAGTGCAAAGTGTGAATTGTTCTTTTAAAATGGACAAAATAAGTGTATTTAATCGTATTTCAAATGTATTGATATTTAATGATACACATTTATTGAACAAACAGTGGAGAAAAATAGTAACAAATTAACAATCTGGATAAAACAGACAATCTTAGGGTTTTTTAAACATCAATTGGAATTTAATGTGAAAATGATAAATAAAAATCTCATAAGAAATTTATCATGATAAACGTCTAATGATAAACCATACAATAGATGCTCGCCCTTGTTCTGAATGTAATTTTCTTTTCACTTAAACAAACAAATTGAAACTTACAAATTTGTAGATAGATAGATAGATAGATAGATAGATAGATAGATAGATAGATAGATAGATAGATAGATAGATAGATAGATAGATAGACAAATTTAGCATAACAGTATGATAAAATCTAACTGTAGTACTGAAGCGTTGCTTTTGTTATACTGATTAAACTGAAATAAATGACAAAAAAGAACACAAGAATGTAAATACTTGCAAATTTTGCTTTGTACTTCTGTCTTTAGCTTTACCTTTGTTTTATTACATTTTTTCATGTTAAGAGTTCACAGCTTTCCAAACACCTTTGATCAATTCAGGTCCGTTGTAATGTTTTAATATCATGGCACAGAGCTATGCTGCATACCAGCCTACCCCTTGATTGGGTGATGCCATGTGAAGCTATTTTTGTCTTTTTCCAACTTTGTGCACACCTTCCTAATAGCGTGGGATGCAGGACCTTTCTACCACCCACAGAGGCATTGCTCTCTCATCCTAGGGTGGAGAAGAAAAGCAGGTAAACAGCATAGTAGATGCAGAATGCTTGTTGTAGCAACAAGAGGAAGAAATATTCCTAAATGGCGGCGTGTACACAGCGGGCTGGATCACACATTTGACACGGCTCCCTCTTGGCGCTCCCGGCATTTTTCCTTTGAAATGCACGTTATGTTTGGTGTAAGATATGGAATCTTTTTTGTGCCAGAGGGGTCAAGTTGAAGTAGAGTTGGTATTAATGTCAGATGCAAGTCCAAACTCTTCTATGATTTCATCAAGCCAAGTCGAAACTCATAAAATGTGTGTTTCGAGTCTGACTCAAGGCACATGACCAAGGCACATAACTTTCACACCTGTGAAAATTTCCATTTCCACATTTACATACCTCACAAATGACCACAACACATTTCCGTGACATAGTCTCTGCTCTGTTTTTACTATTATACAAACTTGTATGAAACGACTATTGTGTTTACAATGAAATCAAACGAGCAAACATGTTGTTTATTTTATATACGTTATATTCACCTCTCTGTCTGATTCCACCGCTCAAGAGGAAGAAAATGTTTTGTCCAACTTTCCTTCTAGGTCTTCTTGTATAGACAGTTCTAGCCATTGCATAATACAGCCTTGCATCACACAACTATAGTAAATGTTAGGTGGATTGTTTTTGTCCCATGTGCGTAAACCTGAGGTAGAATTCAAAACTGCACTTATTTACGAAGTTGGAACGAAAAAATAAAATTATTTCTACTGAACAAAACACAAATATGTGTGCAATACTTAGAAGAGTGAATGATAAAATGTTTTGATGTCAAATAAGCTTTATGAAAAGACGGAAACGGAAAATTGAATCGGTGCATTTTTGACCCGTGTTGTGCATTTGAAAAGTAGGGATACAAACATGTTTTTTATATTCAAGAAGTAAAAAAGGCAAAAATCCACTTGTGATGGGATGATGTAATAGCACTTTCAGAATCCATTGCTGATTTTCTGCAAGACGTTAAAAACAGGTTTTTACAGCTGAATGTTAATATTATGAGACTCGCAGGGCTTTGCTTTAAGCAGCAGTGTGTAATATTAGACAGCTACAACAGGAGCTGCTGAATATCATTGATGAGTAATCAGTAACAAGCCTCCAATAAGTTTGCATGAAAAGATGTTTGTGTTGACTAATTTTAAAGACAGGGTTTGCTAACTGTATTAATTTCCTTTTGTGGATATGAAGGGCGGTTTGACGCAGGGGTTTAATGGAATAAATGTTTCTTCACAGGGGGAGCATTTATTCCAAATTTATCATGGTGTGATTTGGAGCAGACATAAACACTCAGATGAAACAACCACCACATGCAAAACAGGATGTTTTGTTTTCAATTTGTTCTTTAAAATGGACACGACTGAACAGTTTAACCCGAAATATTTCAATGGATGTGCAAAATTCCTAATGTACAGTATAATTTAAAGGCTTTTGCATGAGTTTTAATTTGCCTTTGTTGCATCAAAGGAAGTTAAATGTTTTCCTGTGGACATGTTCTGTGATAATGTAGTACTCACAGGGAGTACTGACTATCTTAATCCATCATCTTTTGTAGCTAGAAGCCAGGCTTAAGATGTGAACTGAAAAAGCAAGTAGCATAAAAGGTGATGTGAGGAAAAATCTGTTTCTGCAGTTACTCTTATCTTTCTGAGAACCTTGTTTCTTTACTTTAATATCACAAAACAAAACTTTTTATCTTTACACAATAGGTAAGCCTTAACCTGTAACACTCCAATGCAAAGTTATTCATACTTCTTCATATTTTGTGTTGTTACAAAAGCAAGGTTTTGCAGGCTTATGGCATTCAGCCCTTATCTTTGCAGCTGTAAGATTTTTAAGGCGTCTCTTTACCTGCACATTCAGAAACTGAAATTGCTTTGTCTATTATTTTGTTTAATTTCTCCTTGAAATCCCTTTATTTTGACTGGTTTTTCTAGCTCTACTGAAGAAAAGCAACTCCACATCCTGATGCTGCCAACACCATGTTTCACCACAGAGATGAGGCGTTCAGGGAGATGTGGGGTGTTAATTTTATACCGAACAAAGTATTTGTCTGCAGCTCAAAAGTTCCATTTTGGTTTCATCTACCAGGGCACCTTCTCTCATTGTGATTTTTTGTGTGTGTGCTCTAGTCTATATGACCTATGGAGAACTACTAGCAGGACTTCTTAGAGCTATCTTTCACTAAATTGCTGTTTTCTTGCCAATTTTGTTTAAATATCAATTTGTGGAGCTTACAGCTAACAGTTGACTTATTGACAGTTTGTCCCACCTGAGCTGTGGATCTTTGGTGCTCACAAAATATCTTTTCAGCTTATTTCTTTTGTTGGTAATTTGCGTTTCTTTGCATGGGTCTTTTACATAAAATCTCGCTAAAACACATTAATTAGCTTGCGCTGTGCACTGTTTGTAGAAAAAAAGTCACACTGAAGAGCAAATCTGAATGAATAATTGACTCAGGTGCTAATATCAAGTTTAGCACTGTGTCGTAACTGCATGACAAATTTCCAGTTTTTTCTTAGCTTTTATGTCAAAATGAATTGAGGCTTTCAGGATTAAATATTTTGTAATTCATATAAAACTCATACAGCAAATAACTTTTAATTATTTTTCTAATTAGCCTGGAAAGAGCTTGCAAACATCACGTGCAGAAAAATAAAAAAATCAATTAGGCTTATTATTCAGGGAGCTGGCTCTGTAATGCAATAAATGCTGTTTTGATGGGGCTGTTATGTCTACAGTATTGTTTGTTTTGTAATCTAAAAATAGCACGAATAATGTTGGAAATATTATTGATTTTATGGAACGGCGCCAATCACATAATTGAATCAGAGCCACATTGTTTCACATCGGAGCCACAGAGCATTTCAGTGCTGCTTTCTTTGCACAGCGAAGTCGTTCATTTATGATTCCAGACGCTTAAAAGTTTCTTGTGTTTCTCTGGCAGGGATGACCTGCCAGGCGAGGACGTCGTACACGGAGGACGAGGTTCTCTGGGGACACCGGTTCTTTCCTGTCATCTCCTTGGAGGAGGGCTTCTTCAAGGTGGACTACTCTCAGTTTCATGCCACGTTCGAGGTGCCTACTCCTCCTTACAGCGTGAAAGAGCAGGAGGAGGCCCTCCTTCTGTCCTCGCCCCTCATGGCGCCCTCCCTGTGCAACAGTGGGGAGAAAAACAGCTCCCTGGACTGCCTGGAGACGCTGGAGGACAATGACAGCACCACCAAGCTGCCTACCAAGCTGCAGAAGATCACGGGCCGGGACGGTCTGCCCAAGAAGCTGCTGAGGATGAGCTCCACCGCCTCAGAGATGACTTACAGCTTCGGAGACCTGCCCATGAAGCTGCAGCGAATCAGTTCGGTCCCCGGCGTCTCTGATGACAAACAGGCTGGGAAGGCCTCCAAGATCAGCACAGAGCCCATCAGTAAGTCGGTGGCGGACTTACCCCCGAAGCTGCAGCGACTAGCTGGCGGAGGAGGCGGGAGGATGGACGGACACTTGCCACCTAAACTTAGGAAAATGAACTCGGATCGCTTTACATAAAAGCACACAACAAGTTTTAACTCCTGCTTTCTCCCTTTTTTTCTGAACCTGAAATCCTTGTACTATTCCGTATTTATTAACGGACAATATTCTTATATTAAAGGAGCTGTAGAATACGTGCACAAATACCTTATATAAAGTAGGGGGATGGAAATGAGCACATTTGTCCCTGGATGTAAGTGTTCTTGCTCTAATGAAAGACCTCAGATTTATTTATTTTTCTTTTTCTTTCTGTTTTTTTTTCATTTTTTCTTTTTTTTTTTAGGATGATGTACAATTAGCACAATCTGGCATGTAAGAAGCGACGCATGTAGAACCGAATCTCAGTTTCTGGCATGACAATTTGTTGATTTCACAAAACAAAAAGACCAAAAAAAAACAAAAAAAAACTATTTCTTTAGTGAATTTACAGACAGTGGACAATTGCACAAAGCCATATGATTTACACCACTGAAAACTTACATTACACTGGTTCTAATCTGTAGTGAAGAAAGGCACATGTTTGTTTTGAGTTGATTGCTTTTGTTGTTTACTGTAAAATTGTGGCAATGTTACGTTGGTTGCATGCTCCTCTTACTGACTTAGCTATACAAAGGTAATAGACAAAGATGTTTAGCCTTAACTATATTACCTTGTTCCCATTTTCATGTTTGTTCACAGCTGTATTTTTTGGTATTTCATATACAGACTATTTTACCATGTGCGCTTTAAAGATTTTATCTGATTGAATACAGAAAGTGCTGCTAGATGATGCATACTATATTTACAAATGCGTTATTAGCGTCAGTAAAACTGGACACAACGATACGCAATTTTCACTTGCTTATTAATGCAACACTTAAGTTGAAATACTCTATAGCTGTAACCGATAAGCACAAAACAATCATATAAATCCTTAAGATGTTAGAAAGCCTTTCTTGTCTCATCATATACCAAAATGCAATCTTCAGTAAGCCAGTGCCGCTTTAACAAGGGCACCACTAGATTTTCAACTTACGTGTTACTGGTTAGATTTGGTGGGCCTGTAAAAAAAAAAAGAAATAATCTTTGTTTTTAGGGACCATAATATTCCTCCTTTGTGATGAAAGCAATAATATTATAAAAACTACAACCTACAGCCACAGGGTCTACCACACCCCCTACGATTGTTTTGTTTACTTGATCTGTGCCATAAAATCTGACTTTCTCTAAATGCATCAAAGACATTGTATGATAACTGATCTATTCAGGAATAAAGATCTAATGTAACTATTTAGTATCTTGGTACTTGGTGGAAGATATTTGGTGCATTGCACGTTTTATGAACACATTACTGCCGGCTGATTACAAGAGGTAATAATCAGAAATTCAAAAGATATACATGTTTATGTACTTAAATGACCTGTTTGCAGCTCACAGTATTTTTTTTTGTGGTCTCTAACAGATTTTCTTCCGGGATTGTCCAGGATTTAGCTCCATCCATCCTCCCATACACTCAGACCAGCTTTCATGTCCCTCCTGAAGGAAAAAAGCCACATAAAAATGCTGCCACTATGGCTGTTAAACATTCTATGTGTTCAAGGTTTTAGCATTATTACTTCTCAGTCATAAATCCATTACCAAAATGCAAAAACGTCTTTTCTGCAACATTGTCTGATAGGTGGATTTAACTTGGAGAGCCAAGTTTTAATTGCACTCTCTTCAGTCTTGTCCATGAAAATTCCTCTCATTGTTGGGACAAAATAGTCACCTGATTAAAAAACTACTATCAGGTTTACTGGTTGCAAGATAGAAAATCTTGCAATTTGATCATAAATTTAGCATTGTACAAGTAGCCCTAAAAGTTTTTCTTTTTTTTCTAACTTTTCTTGTTAGCTGCTTCTCCAATTAATACTCTCAATATCCAGTGTTTCAAGTTCAGTGGACAGGGATGTTGTCACTGGTTTGCTGTCATGTAAACGCTTCAAATTTTGGAATAACAGATTGAACAGTGCATTTTGTGATGTTTAGGACTTTGTCTTAAAACCTAATCCTGCCAGAAACTTCTTCACAACTTTATCTCCAACATGTCTTCACGACACTGTTTATTCACTAATGTTTTCTGAACCCTTCACAGTCAGCTGGATTTATGGGATCGAATTGCAACTAAGTGGACTGTCTTTTACAAATAGGTGATTTATTTGTTTATTTTATTTACAGTTCAAAATGAACATGTCAGCACAAACAAAGTTCTGAATGAAAAGGAATAGTTTGACGAAAGAAAATCTTAATCTATTTTTGAAGCAGCTGGTTGAACCGATTTATTTTGGGGTATCTGAGTAACAGAAGTCAAACACAAATGCAGACTTTTCATAATTTTATTTGAAACCATAATTTCTGGACTATAAGCAGAAATAATCCACATTCTGTGGAATACTGTGATGCGGCTGATGTTCGGCTTTGTAAGAACGTGTTTCAAAAAGCTGGACTGCTGCGTGATGAAGAGGACAGACAGCACAAGCTCAGGAGAAAGACAAAAGGGACATTGGCATGACAATGAAAGAGACATTGAGGAAGTGCGCGTGCGTGTGTGTGTGTGTGTGTGTGTGTATGAGTCCAGGGATGTTATTGGAGGGCATGCACAAAAACCATCACTGCACCTCACCCACACAAATACAACCACATCCCTAACTCGCATAATGTGCGTGGCATACAAAGCCCACACAATGCACCCGACCCACACAAATACAGGCCACATGTGCGCGGTGCAAATGGCACACAAAAAACAGCAATGTGGCACTGAGTACAAGACAGTCAGTTCCTGCCCCACACAAGCAGGCCACGTGAGCGCGATGCGCATGCCGCTCAAAAGCAGCGCATCTGACCAGCACGTATACATACATGCCCACATGGACTATTAGATACAAATTACACTAAATAATAAAAACGGAAAACAAAGCCTACCTATTTTAAGAGAATGCTCTTCCTGCCAGCCAGTTCCCAGGGTCAGTCAGTTTTGTGTCTGTGACATCCAGAGGAGGAGCAGGTGAAGTGATGACTTTTGTCTTGATTTATTGTAATTTTGGCAAATCTGTTTACTCATCTTCTGATAGCTTCACATAAAGTCACATTTAGCTAATGGAAGAAGCTCCAGCTGCAAAGTAAATAATAGTAAATTAACCAATAAATGTTTTGCATGGGATATGTGTAATATCCTTGTAGACGCACACAGTTTTACTTATAGGATATGAAAATTTTAATTTTTGGACAAGTTCAGGAGAATGTTTGGGAATTAGGAAATGAAATATGGATCAAGAGCATGCAGTGGAAGGCTCCTCTAGAGCAGCAGGCATTGATCCTAGTCCTCAGATCCTGTTTTAGACATTTAACTGCTTCAGCGCAGCCAAATAAATGATTGAGTCATTCACTATTATTGCACAACTTAATGACAAGCAGAAGAAACTATTCATTCATTAATTCTGGATATTTTAAAGCAGAAAACAGGCAGGTTAGTCCCCAACAATAGGGTCCCTTAGAGACCCTTAAAGGACTTGATACAAAAATGAAGTTGTGGAAACTTCTATGTTCTTTACATCACAATAGAATGTTCTTATATTCATAAAAAAATCACATATACCCTAATATGACCACAGCATCAACAAGTGAGGTGCAGCCCACAGACAATACACAATCCAAGCTATAAACACGCTTGCACACTGGCTCACATTAAATGCTTCAAAAATGAAACTGCTGTATTTGCACATTTTATCACCCAGCTATGTTCGAGAGATTTTGGCAGAGGGTGCTGCAGGGAAAATCTCTTTAAGAAGCCTGGAATGCAGACATTTGCATTCAGAACATACAGTGGCTGCAAACCCCGAGGAGCATTTCTAGAAAACTCCACGACTGCAGTGAACGTGTGGAAACCACCTCTGTTTGCAAGATTGAATGACCTGATAATGTTCCAGTGTATTTATCTAAGAACAAATAGACCAGGCTTCAGGCTGGATGAAGAAGGCAGTTATCATTTTCGTTTCCTTTTTCTTCTACTTGCGGTTTGCTTTTGCTTTCCCTAATGTAAAAAAAAGTTATTTAGGTTTAGGACAACAGTGCTATTCAGACATTTTCAGGACTGTTCTTTCACTTAAAGAGCACTGCTTCTCAGTGTTGCCTCGATGTACTGAAACTGATGGCCTTCTAAGTGGATTTCTAACACTTTAGGCTGCAGCAGATTGAGAATGGGCTGTGATTACAGTTTTGGCTTTTAATCTCACAGGAAATCTAACAAACAATAATAAAAAAACCTGCCTTCTTTCTTGAAGAAAGTGAAGCCAGGGGTCCAAATGCCCTCTGCAACATGCGTTTACTCAACGGGGCTGCTGGAGGTAAAACGTACAGAGCATGAAATTATAAAGGATAGCATCTCAGAACTCCTCATGTTGAGTTGCAACTTGGCTGCTGAACTTCTTTAGGGAAAATCTACTGCTGAACTAATGCAAACTGAAAAAGAGAAAATGTAGATTCAAGTAACTGTTACTTCATTTGAATATATTTTTTTCTCACTAAATTAGAGAAAAGCGTTGTACCTTTTAATTCCAACTGTCATGATATTTTCTGTGATAGGATTTTAAAAACGAATGTGTTTTTAATAACTAAAGTGAATTTATAAAATACTCCTTCAATACCTACATTTTGAATAACATCTTAAATTGAAAACATGGTAACAGTCAATAAAACATAGGAGTTTATTCTTTGGGTTTAGTATTGAACAATTGGAACAGGAAAATGAAATTCTTCTTGCAGCAGAAGCACAACCCAAAATGTATTGGAGGCATGTCATGCCGTGCTCCTCTCGATTTTGCAACATTCTGCGCAGAGTACTGCTTACTCACCAAACAGGAAGAAGAGCAACAAGGTAAAATCTCAAAGTAAATCACTGTAGCTAGTTACATTAGGAATGCACTTCCTCTTTTACCTCTTCTTCTGTATCTGGTTGTCAAATACAGACAGATTGTATCTGCACTTCCATCTATTATTTAAAATTTTAGCTGCAGCACCTCAAGCAGAGGCATAAAAGCCAGTGAGACACCTGCTGTGTGAAAGTACAGAAATATGCTTAACAGATAAAATGTCGATTTGGCTAACAGATATTCTGAAATAGACAGAGACTCGGAGTGAGAACTTAAGGCTTTTAAACATTTTTTGAAAATCTTTATAGCACTCCTCTGCTTTCTTAAAATCACAATTTGCTTGTTCAAATGTAAATATGGGTATTAGCCTCACTGATTACTTCAGGGTACTTTGTTATTTAAAACATGCAACTTTTAAGCCATTCTTGCTTCTTACCAAGCTAATGGGTCACACATTACTGACATAGATCTATAAATACAGATGTTTTACTAATTTAAAAATACACTGAACAGTTGTACAATATTATACTGATATTTTTGTAAGTGAAATATTGGTTGATGGAAACCATTTAAATATAAATTGATGACTGGGACATTAACTTTGCATGTAGTAGAAACATTCTTCTGTAAGTAACTATTTTGAGTCTATATATATACATATATATATATATATACACACAAACCCACACATATATGTGCATGTGAAAACTTAGAAAGATATTTCAATAGTGCACTCTAGATTAAGTATTATGTTTTTAAATTTATATCATTTAGCTATAAGTTCAAAGCAACCTTGAAAAAATTGCTCATTCTTACTTATTTGTTGTTTTACTTGGCAACAAACATGCCTGCAAACAAATTTGATCTGTTTCTAAATTTAGATAAAACTGAGTCAGACAAACAATAACACATCGACACAAAGGCAGTGTCACCTCTTCAGGCACTTCCATTGTTTTAATCATTCTCTTGTGTAATCAGTGCTGCACTTTATTTTCACAGCACACCATTTGTTGCTGTTAACTATGCATGTATAATAATGTATATTTGAAGAGAGCCCCTAAAGAAACTCTGGAGATAAAAGTCAGTGCCATTATTGTACTTATCAGAAGCAGATAGGTTAATTGTTTCTTTATCCTCAGATAACCCTCCATTTAATAAACTCATGGGACAGATAGACGTATCAAAATTGCTGATGGCATTATCCTCAGTCTTTTTGGAGATGAGGTTCAAATCTTTTTAGGCCACCTTAAATCAGCAATTGTTCTGCTGGAAAACAATTGCCCTTTATCACCAAGGAGATCTGTGCTCTGGATGTCACTTTTTTTGTGGGCGTGTGGGTGGCGGTGGTGGGGTTGTCTTTTGTCTGAGCCTATCCTCCGAAATAACATTTAAAATCTCAAATAATTGGCGGAGACAGAGACGGAAGAAGTGGGAGGGCTTAGTGGGGAAGAGAAGACAGGACTGTTCATGGTTTAGAACCTTTTTTAAAAAAAAAAAAAAAACCTCAAAAATAATTACTACTTGGAGCGCTGTTTCTGTTTTATCCGACATGACAACAACTTCTGTAAAGTCATCAAGTGATAATTATGGGACAAAGAAACAAATGTGCTCAAAAATGGCAGCATTTCTATTGTCTCTTTACTGGTTTCATCGAATTTAAACACTTCTATAATCACGTTAATTTTGATTAACATACTTTACAACCAAGTTGAATGTGGCTTGCTGACTAGCTGGCACTTCTTGAACCACATCAGTGCCAGTGTCAAGATGAGATAATACATGAGGCATCACATATGGAGATTTGTGCAACAAAAAGACTGAGCTGCGGGTGTCTTTTGCACTGCATGACAAATGTCTTCTTAGCATCATCGCAGTTAGTCTTTTTGCCTTTGATGTCTGGTGACATGCTTTAATTAAACAGCAACAAAAATACAGCATGAAGAAAATAAAGTGGAAATACAGCAGGTGAAAACAATAAAATATATAATTCTGACTTTTGTGGCAGGAAACCATTTTTTTAATGGGACACATTATTTAGTGGGATTTTTTTTTATTTCCCCAATAATATGGCTAATTTCCAATCATTTTGCTGCCTCGATGAGCACAGAAATCGCATTCCAGCAGTTGCTTGTTGACAATTAATATGAGGACTGAGACCTTATTTACCAATTATTTTCATCAGAACAAATGGGGTTACAGCACTCATTTTAAGCAAAAATATAATTGAATTTATTTCTAAAATTTGCTCACTTGAATGATGCAAAGATGTATTAGCAGAAATCCTTTTTTTAACAGCATCATGCCATGCTACTCAATATGTTGTGCAAAATAAGGCATCTACGAAAAGAGAAAAAAAGGAAACTTTTTACAGGACATACATTCTGAAATATTGATCAAATTTAAATATTATTTTAATGAACTATAGATGAGTTATAGAAAAGCAAACTGGCTTTGCTGTGCATTGCAACCATATTTTTCACTCCAAACATTATAGTTCAAAATGAGAAACTGCTTTTCATACATGTAAGCTGTTGAAAAGGCTTTTTTACAGTGACACTCAATCGACTGTTTTCCAACTAAGAAAAATTGTTTTAGTTTGCTTTGACAAACCTAATCAATTAACTTTACACTTTCAATCATTTTCTCATTCTAGAGATGTATAATGTTGTGTCTGGTTTGTCTCTTGACAAATTCCCCTTTCTGTGAACGTGACTAAATGGCTTAAACTCCTTTTATTTCTCTGGGTTTAATCATGCATTAAAACGAAGACCTCGATAATTAACCTGCATGTCAGTGTAACCACAATGGAAAATATAAAAAGCAATGTTTTCAACTGAAAGTCTAATTAATATTTTTACACATTGAGTCAGTCATATTATTCAGATTAGTTTAAGTGCATCTAACCAAATTGAGAAAGAGAGCCAGAGAGAGAGAGAGGAAGAGGGGAAGGTTTTCAAGGCCAGAGTAGTGATTTCCAATTAATCTTTATTCCTGCAACTCCTGATTCATGAGCTCTAGGTGGGATTTAACGAGGTTTAGTTTGGGTCAGGAAGCTTAGTTCTCAGTCAAGCTCAAGGTGATGCAGGTAACAACTCCGTAAAATAAATACTAGCCCTCTGTTGCAGCTTAATCCCGTTAAAAAAGGAAAAAAAGAGAAAAGAATAAGCGCTTATCTAGAAGGTAGCTTCTTACTTCGTGATTGAAATGTTGTTTCAATCAAGAAATTGTTCACCACTTTTATGTAAGTCCCATTTGCTTTAAACTAAACAAGCTAAAGGATTTCTGTCTTTTTACAAAATTAAAACCCACAATATTTATTAACCAATTTACCAGAATTTCCTCTTGAACTTTATCGTCCACCATGAATCCCCAAAGATCAGTCCCTACCAGCGGTAGACTAAGGCGAACAAAAGACAAAACTGACAGAGATGAGAGAAGTGCATTACAGACAGAAAAGGAGACCCAAATTGGTGCGTGGGATGAATAATACATTTTGTTCAATCCTTCTAGTCCTGTAAGTTAGCAAAATGACAGTGATCAAAGTTGAGTCTGGGAGGATTGGTATTAAAGTAGAGATTAAAAATGGCTGGGAGAGTGTAAAGGAGAACACCAGAGGGGGGGATAGAGGATATTTCTGTCTCTTGTCAGATTCTGTCATGACTTGTTTTACATTTGCACTTTGCCTCCTTATCCCAAAGCTGCTCTCCTTGCAAATCAAATAGGTTTGATAATTTGATGTGGAAACAGCTGCCACAGCCCGGCGCGGCGACTGCCGAGTCAGTGCCGCCGTGTCGCCCTTTGTTTTATTCCATGAAGGGTTTTTGTTGGCGCTTAAAATAAATGTGGCGAAAGATGGGTTGAGGGAAAAAGTGATGGCAAAAAAACATTATTTTTAAACATATCCTCATGCTCGCAGATGCACAAACACATCCTCTACATACCGTCCACACATCGCCACAACAGATGCCTAGTCTCTGGTGTATTGTATTTGTAAGATAACGGGCCGGTGTGGGTGTTTGCAAAACAACTCAGTTTGCACCTGAGTCAAAATCTATCTCTGCTTTAGTCGCCAACAGCGCGGGGAAAAAGGAGCTGAGTAGGACACATCACACCAAGCCCACTCTCTTTGAAGAATACCGCGTCTGTCTGCCTGATGCTTGCTCTATCTGCAATTCATGTTTGCTTTAAGATCAGTTGGCGACTGCAGTCTTTCTGGCATAAATAATCATTTTTGGAGAACAGGGAAAAGCGGGGTCTCTTTTCTTTGTGCTACGAGAGGCCACTCTACGTCCTTCAGCTGAAAACGTGAATTTAAGCAGAACATGATGTGCGAGTCATTAGTGTAGAAGTATTTTTTTTCTTCCTTTGGTTACATTTTAATTAGCTTTGTGTTAATGAGTCTGCTTTTTCTTAAAACTTTATGAAATACATAAAATGCCGTACAAAAGGATGAATTCCTCTTGAACACATTTTGTAACCTTACAGCCACAGAATTTAGTGCTATATTGAAATCTGTGACAGTCCAACAAAGACAAGCTCAATGTGAAGTGGGAGAAAAATGAAACCTGCTTTTTAAATTCTTTTTTCAATTAAAAAAACAGTAAAATGTGGTATTTGTGTTTTCTCTGATTTTCATAAAAACAGTCCAACAGTACAATAATCTTGAGAAATCACCTACATTTTAAATAGAGTCCGCCTGTGTGTAATTTGATCTCAGTGTAAATACAGCTCTGCTTTGAAGGCCTCAGAACATTACTGACCAAATATCATAAAATCCAAGCAGACAGAGCAGACATAAGAGTTGTAGAAAATCTTAAGGTTATACTATAAAAGGATATGTGAAACTTTACACAAGTCACAGACGTCCATTTTAGGAGTCTGGTAAAAAGAAAGTCAATAAATAATAAATTAAAAAAAAATTCACAAGGTCCTTCACAATTTGGAAAAATCCCTGTAGGGGAAAACTCTGACTAGTGGGAAAAAATGGGAACTGGACTCAAGTCCATCCTGGAAAATAACCTGGGAAATGTAAAAGACTTAAGACTGTGACAGATGGTCACCTTCCATCAGAGCAACAACCGTAAACTTATTGCCGCAGCTACAATGGATCGGTTAGATCAAAGCATTCATGTAGGAAATGGTTGAGACCTAAACCTAACTGAGAATCTGTGGCAACAATCCAACAGTCGCCCTGTGACCAGTCTAACTGACTTATAGAGAGGTTGATCTCCAAAGTATGGACTTATAGGGAGGCCTTATGGACATACACGGCCCACTTTTCATACTTGTATTTGTAATAAATAAATTGAACGACACCTCTGATTTTTCTTCACTTTAAAACAATGCATTACTTTGTCTTGGTCACCTAAAAACTAAACAAAACAAAAGTTAAAGGAGAATCAGTAACTTTCCAAGATAATATAAATTCCAATCATTTAAAGAGTGTTAATGAAGAGACATTTATGTAAAATGAACAAACAAACAATATTAGGTGAGATCCATATGCTTCCATGCGGAGGATGTGTACACTTCTTTAAAATAGCTGCATACAAAAGGGGGCACCAAACAGTAACCGTGGTGCTTTAAGCTCAGCCAGAAGGACTGAAATAAAACAAGTGCTCTCTCACAATCCATGGCTGCTAAAAATAAGCTCGCTCAGACGAGGGTGGCAGATTCTCGGCTGCATCCTCTGCTCTGTGGCTGTGGAGGCAACTGTTTGATAAGTGTAGAGCTATGAGAAAGAGATTTTAAATGTGTGCTTCTGTACACGTGATGTGCCGTACAGAGAGGTTTGGAGCCAGCTCACAGTACAGCTCCAAATCCAGCGTCTTGTACGCACTTTTCAAAATCTTAGTCACAGATACAACTTTTGATGAAATCAAGTCAAATGCATAATATATTATAATAGATATTAAAATATCTGAAAGTGCAAAAAAAAGCAATTAAACGTGCATTTTAAATACTTCATAACAAGGATTTCCCAACACTTGTTTCCTAGCAACTGCAACCAGAATACATTGAATCTGCATGATGCCAGGATTTTACATGTTTTAATTCAAATTTGGATCATTTTTTCATATTTTTGTGTTCTGTGAGAAGGTCTGTGTATTCAATGATAATGAGCAGAACAATAAAAACCCAGATTAAAGACTCGTTTCACCTGGCTGAGCAAAATCCTTTCCCCCTTCTGCTGGTCACTCACTTCATCATTGTCTCTTCACTGCCATAGCACTGTCTGCTGTGGTAGTAGCGGAATTAATATTTCAGGAGTCAACATGGCGTTCCATTTGTTACTTTGGCTGTGAACAGAGTTGGAGTCTCCCCACAGGTACTTAGGTGATTGCATCCTGCCAGAAGCCTCTGTTCGCTCTACACAAACAATTGGCAAATTGCTCACAAGCAATTACAACTTAAATTTGGGATGTGTACCAATTTGCGTCCCCTATTTTCTGTTTAGAATTAGATAGTAAATAAATCAAGTGGTTTCTGAAGATAACGCTCAAGAGACGTGTTCATATCTATAGAACAGGTGTGGAATGGCAAATAAAGGTGGAGATGGCTGTCAAGAAGCCAAATCATCTATGCACCAATAACACATTTGTCTTCTCTGTGAATTTGTTTTTCCAAACCTGATTCTGCAGGCTATTAATAATCTGCAGAGTCTGTGTCTGTATGAAGATGCTACTTGGTCTAAATACCGAGATGTTGAACAGCCTCGTGTATACAAGCTATATGAATTTGTTGGATGCAGCCCGCCATGTAATTCATAATGCACTCCCCTCCCATGCATTTTTGATGCTATGGAAAAATAGAGCAGGCTTAAAGCCTCCACTTTCCCTCACCACGGGAGCCTAACGTCCCATTGGTGTTTAGCCTCAGGGAGCTGATTGGACTAAATGTTGCAGAATGAAGGACTGTTTTCTTCATCTCTTTGTGTTCTTTCTTTGTCAGGGTCACGTAATCACAAAAGGGCTTAATTTTCTCGTCCCGCTGTTAGTTTGAAGGTCTGGCCAGATCAATGGGTTTCAGGACAATAAACATTAAGATAAACAGTGAAGGGTGAGGTCACTGTGGAACCCAAGTGACACATGAGTGGGCCAGAAAAAGTGAACAGATGGGTTTCCAATTTATTTCAATTAAAGGCAGAGTGGCTGAGTCACAGTGAGAAAAACAGGTCAACAGATACAGAATTGATCAAAAATATTAATGCACCCTGAGGTTTTCTGTATTTTATCACATAGCTGCAAACTTCAATGTCTTTATCAGTATTTAAAGCTGTATATGGTGTCCATAAAGAGGCACATGAATAGATGATGGATAGACTGACGTCCACAGAAATTTTTTTCCCATGTTTTCATTGTTTAGTTATCACTGCTGCTTCATAATTTGTTTTAGGGTTAGTTCTCCCTTTGCATGTGTTAATTGTTAGGTTCTGTTTTTTTTGTTTGTTTTATTTTTGCACATTGCTTGGTGTTAGGTTAGATTGTATGAAAACTCAAACGTGCCCTTGGGTGTTAGTACAACTATGCACACATTATAGTTGTTTCTGTGTTTCCCTGGCAATGGACTGATGATCTTTACAGATTATAACCTGCCCATTGTCTGCTGGGATTGGCTACAATCCCTGCCTGATAAACCTTGACAAGTATTGAGGGACTATAGAAAGTGGCAGGTGGGTACCTGGTCAAATTTTTAACTATCATCCTAGAACAAAAGTAAACGTGAGCATGTATTTACTGTAAAATACTACAGTATAATTAATTAAGTTCAGAATTTTTTTAAATGGGTTTTAATGGATGCCTTGGAGAAACACTGTTGTGGCGACTTGCTGAATACGGAACATGGGAAAAAGTAGAAGGTTCTTAAAGAGACAGAGGCCCATTTCAAGGTGTCACATAAGGCAAAGTCAAATTTATTTAAAATTTTACTTTGTTTTTGATGTATACATACATTTTCATAACAACTGAAATGTTGTCATGAAAAGGTAACATAGTAACACATCTATCATATTGATTGTGACGTTAAATGGCAATCTGTGCCTGGAAAATACAAAATACCTCCCTGTGGTTGGAAAAAAAAGATAAAAACAATAGACAAGATTCATTTTCTGCTGACTAAAAGTGTAAGGCTCACTCTGCATTAATATTCCATCAGGAAATACTTTGTATTTTGGAAAGAAATTATATTCAAAGTACTTGCAGGAAATGTACTACAAACCACACCATCATCTCTCATTTAAACTGACAGGAAGGTCTGGGGGCAGCAGTCCCCTCAAGGACAAACATCCGCCTTTCCAAACTGCAGAGTTAGGCTGCTGTTAAAGGAGAATGTCACACACAGGGACAACTTGTTTACCAAGGTAGACTGCAGATCATTACAACAGAGATGCACAGAAGAAAACATTCATTCAGCTGTCCTTTTCTATTGCTTTTTCAAACTTTTACATTTTATCGCAAGCACACCATAGAAATATCATAGGCTTGTATCAAGGCTTGTAACAATTATACAAAAAATATATTTATATACGCCAACTTTGCTTACAACAAATTGGAAGTATGTAAAGCTGTTGCTGGCACTGCTGTGTCATCTGTTAGGAAATTATTCATTCTGGCTCAGCGCTAAATATGCTTACCATCTGTTCTATTTTATTCCAGACCCCAACTCATGGTTCATGTTTAATGTATCTGTGCTAATAGCATCATCTTTGTACAGTACAATAGCAAGCTCTGTATCAGGAAATCGGAGGCAGCAGTGAAAAAGTGGATGCACTCAGAATAACCTTTTATCTGAATTGTTTGTGCAGCAACATCTAAAACCTACAAAATAATTGTCCTCCTAAAGTATAAAGCATAAATCAAAGGCTAAACAAATCTGACTGCTTTTGCATTCAAATTGCAAATTATCAAACACAAATGTGATATATTAGGAACAAGGACGTAATTGGAGCGCGCAGAAGCAACATTTAAAATCTATTAAAATCCTTTTCCTGAGAGGTCAGGTGTGACTCACTTTAATATGATTTCCACCCAGGGGAATAATTTGTGGACCTATGAAAAAAAATAAACACTGTGCCTTTAAGGCATGTTTCCTTATAGATGCAGTCTACAAAACCTGTGTTCCAAATTTACAAGCCACACCTTCATTATTTATGGTATTTGTATAAATTGTAGCTATCCCTCAGTGTAAAAAATTTATTTTTTAATAACAGGCAGGATCAAATATTATTATTACATTATTACATCATTACAGCTATGTAATGATGTAATAATGCTTCCACCTTTGCTTTCATTCATGATACCTTGCGCTCTACAATTATTTCTTGCCTGTGTCAGAGAGATGTCAGGTGAACTTTTAATATTTTTTGTGAAACGAGAAACCCAGACCTGGAGTGAAAAGGTTGCGAGCATTTTAAACAATTATGTATTTTCATCCATATGTTTTTAATGAGTAATCCACTATCTGAAGCGAAATGTAATGTAAATTTGAATATTTTTTCTGAATTTTAAATTTCAAGCAGATGTGAAAATATTTTAGTGGAATGTTCTAAACACGTGTCCTAAAACAAGCCAGTGGTGTCTTAGTGTGAGTAAGGAATTATCTAGTTCTTAATTGGCTCAGATTTTATTTGAAAGACCAGGATCTCATTGCACCATTTGGCAATGATACAGGCTCACTCCATAACTTAAAATGTTATGGAGAAGGTCATTTATTTTGCAACTTATTTAACAAGGTTTAACACATAGATCAATCACACTCACAATGAGGTTGACAAGCCTTCATTTCTTTCAATAATAAAAACACAACAAATATTAATGTTGATGTCATGACCGATAACTAGCTTTTACTAATATTACTTCTATTATATATACTTCACCCCCTTTCCCGATGCCTTGAAAAAAACATTTGCACTAATTACTGACTTCACTATTATGTCACTGCTCCAGTTAAGCCCCTCACCCCTAAATCCTGTCTTACATCATTATCACTGTCACATGATCTAACAAATAAATACCACATGATCAACCTTCACACCCCTTCCAGAAGCAAATGTCCACAAAATGGAAATAAATATCAGTTGTTAATATCGGTCCAGTTCCATATATTGGATCTATACATAGTTGTTAAAAATGATATATCCCAATATGCATATACACATAAATAACCCTAGTCTTGTCTAAGGACATTTCACGCCTCGGTCAATTAGATTAACAATGATTTGCACATTTTCAGATATTTGAATGTGGCTCTTAAAATCTTCCCGGAGCTCAAATCCTCAGCTGGATGAATTTTAAATTCGCCCTGCTCTGCGCCAGCGCTGTCTTTCAATTTGTCGTCTTATCGTACCCGCTCTAATCAAAACATATTTGAGCACGGGTATCCTCATTTGAGATCTGCTGTTGCTGCAGAGAAATGCCGGTTCTGGACGACCAGTCCAAAGGGGCTGCATCAAATAGCTTTAGGCTTTGAGGAAGATGAGAGAGTGGCATCGTCTTCTTAATCTCTTGCTCCCAGAAAGGGCCTCCACAACTACCTTTAATCACCTCGCAGCGAATTCTCCCTGCAGTCTCATGTTTCCTCATTCCATTTTATCCTTTCCCAAAGAGAAGCACAGGGGACAGCTGAGGTGGCTCATTAACACCAGACATGTCCAGGTCTGGGTAATGTGTTGCCTTATGGCTTAATTAAAACATAGTACAACTGCAAGTAATATGCTGTTCATTATTCTGCATATCTAATTAGTATTTTTGATAGAGCTGCACTAAGAAATAATACATATGTGTGAGGAATGTTCTGAATTTGCCTACGAGATTATCAATGAATGTGTACAGAAAATCTGCGTTTAAAATGTGTTTTACGAATCGTAGCAAAACAATTGCTTTTGCTTAACTGTTTTTGGAGGGTATCTGTATAGATTCGGTGTTGCATCTGCAGCGAGCAATCACAGGAGAGCTGCAAGAGAGTGTGTGTCTGCTGTAAAGTCAGCCAGATGGGAGACAACATCTTCTTCACCACAGGGAAAAGCAGTGGACAGAAACAGGTGAAGGAAAAGAGAGACAGATTTTCTCTCTCTTTTTCTATCCTGTTTTTTGTTGTTGTTTAGGAAGGAGCTGCTTGTGTGACTCAGGAATGTCGGCGGTGAAGTGAACATGGAGCCAGTTTAGCTCATGATGAGGAGAGGAAGCTCAATAAGACACATAAATAAAACAATACAAAGAGAGGAGGTGGACTAGCAGCAACCTGAACATGATGTAATCCATGTTACACACGACAGAGGCTCTTGCTGAAGCTATATCCTCTAATATTGGAGACAATTACAGCTGGTCTATGAAAGCTGAAACTGTCAAAACAGGAGTTTGGAGATATGTTTTATGAAATGGTCCAGAAATAAAATATACAAGAGGTGGATCTCCTTCAATCGGAATACGAATATCCTAAGAAATTAATAAACTTAATTTCAGTAATCAAATTCAAAAAGGGAATTTTTAAAATATTTATTTCCATTATTATAACTGTGGTTTATAGCAAATAAAAATGTAAAATGTAGTTTCTTTCAATGTTGTAACATTAAATAAGAACAACACAAATACTTCTGATACAGAATGCCATGTTCATGTTAGGGCCTAGAATAATAAGTCTTTTGCCAGAGGCTGTAAGAGATAAATGACTGGGGTGTTTTTAAGAGGTCAGATGTCCTTCTTTTTTAGATGAAAAAAGTTGTATAGCAGGAAATGATGGCCCTGTACTCTCATTGAAGAGATGAGAGGCACAGAATCCCCGTTTCAGGTAGTCCAATGCTGTCGATACAATGTGTGTGATCCAAGTAAACACATCTGTCCACCAGTTATGTTTTCCTCTGCTGGCAAATGTCACAAAGATGCCGATTTCTTTTTTTTTCTGGCAAAACTAGCTCTGCCCAAAGTGCCAATATGTTCTTAAAAGACAATGAAATGGAAAGAGACTTGAAGGTATTCCAGTGCCTCACAATTTTATATGACATATACATTTTAGATCGCAAGAAATGTACTTTTCAGTAATATTCACATTTATCGGTGTCCATCTGCTTATAGAATAATATTATGGAGCTGCAAAGCCATCAGACCATGTGTACTTATTTGCCTTGCTAATCGTAAAGCTTTGAAGCCTTCACGACAGCCCACATGCCGGTTTCCCATGTTGAGATTTAGTAAGAGCTCAGTCTCAGTTTCACAAGGCAGCAAAAACCTTGATTTTCTGTCGTAGAGAATATATACCATCTGCCACAACCACATGATGAGGAACCCTTTTATGGGCCATAAATTTCACAGCTGGACTCCGGCAACAACAATACATGCAATGCCAGGATTCGGCACATACAAACAGATTACCTTTCTCAAGTGCCACTGCCCTTTCAGCTCAGTTTGTAGCTGTCTAATGCACTCCTATTTTACACACAGAGCTACTGTGGATCTCTGCTCTATTACATACAGCTATCAGTGAAAGTGTGCAGCACTTCTGCAGCGAAATGTACACATTTAGGGGGAACGGTGTAATTACACCATGAAGTTTTCATGAGAGCTTGATCATGACAGTGAGGTCCTTCAGTTTAATTAGCCTCACTTATTAAAACTGTCTATCAGCCATGTGGTGGCGTTAATAACATTGCTGGGGTCAAAGCAATTCTTCAGCTAAACCTTGCTATCATTCTTGGGCCATTCATTCAAACCAATGAGCTTTAATCAGCGCATTCCCCTCTCACTGCATGAGATTATTACATCATGTTATTTCTCCTGTCAAAGAAAGGCATGAATGGGAAAAGCACTGCTGTAAACTGCATTGATCCATGTCTCTACACTGTTTTCCTGCCATATACGCAGCGAACAGAAGCAAGAAAAGCACGGTTTTCACTGCACAATAAATCTTTTAACAAAGCTTACATGGAAATAGGAAAGCAGATTATTAAAGGCGCCCATGAGATGGGGAAGTACTGTACAGTACATTCAAGAGGCGTTGCTAGGTAACGCTACTGCTGGGTGAGTCAATGAGCCATCCGGAGGCTCCGAGAGGAGCTACAACACAGACAGCCCAGCAGCTACACAATACTCTCAGTCCACATGGCCACTGCAATTAGGTAAATTAACATCATCCCTATAGCCAACCCAGAGAAAACATTGTATTTCTTTCCCCTGTCACATTGTTGTACCAATGGATTGGTGATTGAGAGCAGCATTAACTGACACATCAGAATAAAAACAGGATATATTGAGACTAGTGTTGTGCTAAAGATCTCTGATATCTAAAGGATGAATGTGATGAAACAGGCAAAAAAAAAGTTGTAACATTTATTAGACAATGGGAATAAATGAGATGTGACAACTGACATTAGTTAGTTAACGGCTAAATTCAATAACTTGGCCATTGTCCCCACATGCAATAGAGCAAATAAATAAATATCAAAAGCTACTGGAGGAGTTGCAATACATACTGGATAAAATGCAGCATTAATTTGAAAGAAAGCAGTACAAGTGGCTAGTAGTTGCTGGGAGACTGGATATGTAGTCTAGACCTTAAATTAGCTTTTTATTGTTTGTTTTGTTTTAGTAGCCTGAAACTAAGAATGCGACTGATCAAACATTGTGTTCTGCTGGGTTTGTTTACAAATCCAAGAAACCTAAAGTACCTCTCCAAGATGTAGGCTTCTGGATTCAAATTTTTATCTGCTTCAACAATATATATAAGACTGGATTGATTTGAATAGTTCTGATCATTTATTTCTGCATATCTATTGTAAAACTGAATCGGGGTAAATAGGACAAAATGCAATGCAATCCAAATGCAGTTAAGATTTTTCTTAACATCTGTCCAGCACCATTAACCTCTCCAGAATTCATTGCAACTTATTCACACATATTCAAAATGTCTTTATGTTTATATCTAGTTCATTTCCAGCACGTTTTTTAGTTTCATTCCTGCAAAGTAGCAGTATTATTTTGCTTATATTTTGTAGGGTACTTATGTAACTGAGTGTGCTGTACTTTAATGTTAAAAATTCTGCAATGTTGACTTTACAATGTCATTGCTCATTTATCAGAGTGCAAGCTTTGATTTAATTTTAGAAACAATATCATAAAATGTAATACAGTGATTTTCAGTTTAGGACGATGCTTATTTCGGTTCTCTGCTCTGTCTTCCGTGCAATTAAACAAGCCATTCACTTTTAACAGGTGCAATTCAGTCTGTAATTAACAAGTGTGTTAGAAGAGAAAATGTCATAACACACATATACACTAACATATGCAATTGCACTCAAAGTCACTCATAATAACACACTGCTCTGCTGTCAGATGAGCTCTGTTGGGTAAAAGATTTTCCATTCTGATACACAGTGCCGACCACCTTACCCAATAGGGATTGTGAAAAAAGTCTTTCTTTGCTGTTTTGCATAATAGAACATGCTGTTCTTACTTTGCATCTGGAGAAGATTGAAAAACAAGTTAGATTTTGTAGCCTCAGGAGAATAGTAAATATTATTTATTTATTTTTTTACATGAGCTGGACATGTAACAGCTGTTGTCTAAATCTTGTGTGTATGGTTTTATGTCAATTAATTTTTGATCAAGTCAAGATTTTTGCTTTATTTGTTTTACAATTTTAAAATTAAGTGGTTCTGATCATTATTTACCTGCACCAACATTTCTCACCTCATCAGATTACCAAAATCACTGTTTTCAAAGCATGTCCTTGTGTGAATATTAGATGTGAACACAAGCACAACATCATTTATACAGATCTTTACACAAAAGGAAACTTAATGCATATAAAATTAGAAAAGGAAGCAGTGGTAATCCTTCAGCTCACTCAAAGCTTGTGATGCTGAAGTAGCTGCAGGATGTAAGCCTGCTCTCACCATGCGTCTTCATTTACAATGACAGCGTTGGGCCGATTTGACATTAACCTCAGGTACATGAAGCACACAAAAAAACAGCCACTATGGTGTGTCAGCTGAAAAAAGCTATTCAAGACTTGTCACATTGTTTTTATGACTACAAATTTTACACCTGCCTGCATTATCCATCTCATTTATTTGCTCGAAACAAATAAACACAAATGTGAAACTATCTTTTATAACTTTCAGAGCCAGTTCTGTTGTGTGATCTCTGTATTATGTTTCAGTCTTTCTCTGTTGACCGCATTTGTTTTTATTCTTTTGTTTTTTTTCGGGGGGGGGGGGGGGGGGGGGGGGGGGGGGTTTTTTTTTAAAAAAAAAAAAAAATAAAAAAAAAAAATATTTAAAAAAAAAAAGAAAATATTTTAAAAAAAAAAAAAAAAAAAAAAAA
>CAEGAF010185026.1:0-31073 GCA_903067075.1 Micropoecilia bifurca
CCGTGGTTACAAACGGGTCCAAAGGGTCCGTGGTTACAAACGGGTCCAAAGGGACCGTGGTTACAAACGGGTCCAAAGGGACCGTGGTTACAAACGGGTCCAAAGGGACCGTGGTTACAAACGGGTCCAAAGGGACCGTGGTTACAAACGGGTCCAAAGGGACCGTGGTTACAAACGGGTCCAAAGGGACCGTGGTTACAAACGGGTCCAAAGGGACCGTGGTTACAAACGGGTCCAAAGGGACCGTGGTTACAAACGGGTCCAAAGGGTCCGTGGTTACAAACGGGTCCAAAGGGACCGTGGTTACAAACGGGTCCAAAGGGACTGTGGTGCTCCGATTGCAGTTTTCTGTCCGTTTGCCGATTACCAATATTTTAAAAAGCCTATCCTGCCAATTCCAATTTTGGCTGATACCATTTCTGGGGGTCTAAAATGTTGCTTAATACAGCAGAAAAGTTGCTGAACTGGCAACAGTGGGGTAACTATTGTTACCCATTATCATGCAGATATGAGCTGGTCAGTCAACCTTTTCTCCTGAGGTCAGTGGTTAATTTTTAGACATCTGCTGAGGCAGATAAGATCGGAGGATAAGATCGGCTTGACATCTAAAAATCGGCTGATCACCAATCTCCCAAAATCCGTGATCAGCACCGATAAATCGGCTGGCCATTAAATTGATGCACCCCTAGTTGCCCCTAGTGGTTTCAGAACAGCAATGAAGTCAATGTTTTGGTCTGATTTACTCTCAGACAGCGAGGGGAAAAAATGTGCATGTAAACTTCTGGATTCATCATTGGCTGTCTAGTTTACTCATTTTGTCAAATTAAGAATATTTTGACATATGTAACATGAAAAAAGCTCTAACCAGAATATGGGGCTCTCTCCGGGCTCTTGGACCATATAATACTCTTTGTCCTGAGGCAGAACTTTGGTGAGGCCGAAGTCTCCAATTTTCACTCTGAGCTCACTCTCGACTAGGATGTTGCGTGTCGCCAGGTCTCTGTGGATGTACCGCTTACTCGACAGGTACTCCATTCCCTGTTGGCAAACACAAACACAAACAGGAAGTCCAGTTGTTGGTTAGAGGCTCGGAGTAGCATGCTAAAACTTCAGGTCACGTTGCAGCACCTTGCAGATCTGTGAAGCATAGTGGACCAGCTTTTTATGGTCGATCCTCTCCATGTTTTTTATGAGGTAATCGCGAAGACTTCCAAAGGGAAGATACTCCATGATGAGGCGAAGATTACGTCGACCTGAAAGAACGCAAGGAAAACAATGACAACACACAAAATAATGACTTTAACAATGCTCAATGAAACAAACATTTTATTAATCGATTATTGTATTAAATAGTCTGACAATCAGATGAAAAATATTCACATTCTGCAGGTTTTCATCTAACCATTTAGGAGTTTTTTCACAACATTAGAAATACATTAAAGATGAAAAAACCCTTTTTAAATAAGAAAATAGAAATTGCAGACATCCAGACTGCTTTGATAATCATTTCTGAAAGAATCTGTTACTCTCGGTGATGGGGCTGAAAACTTATGATAAGAAACGAGTATATTGTGATACAACAACTGACCAGTTAAATATCTGAAATTCAGTCAAACTGCTGATGTGACCTTTCCTGTTGAACAGTTTTATTTTCAAGTAGTTATGAGGTAAAAATGCAAAAACCTTACATTGCTGCTGCGCAAGTTGCTCAACAAGTCGTTGCTAGGAAACCACACGTTCCTCAACGTGTTGCTAGGTAACCAAAGAGTGAGTGAGTTGGTTTATGCCAACTCACTCTGAGCAGCTAAAGCCTTTCTTCTGCCTACATCTCCCAGAATGCTTTGTGGTTCTGGATCAGAGTTCAGTAAAATTATAGAAAATTCTCTCAGATTTATTATCTATGGATATTGATCATGTGTCCACTGTGATATATGTTGTTATTGATTTACTGTCCAGACAAACTCAGTGAATTAAATCCAGCACGTTTGTGAAATTTCTTTGCTACTACACATTACTTTGTCAGCTTGTCGTAACACTGCATTTCAGTCATAGTATTACACGCAATACAAACTGTTAAACCTTCTGGACCGTCTTTCCCCAGACAGCAAAATCCATATTATACCTGATCTATTTCATTCACTGAGCAGATTATATTTCAGTCTGAAGTACCTGCGCTGTAACAAACACCCTTATATTTGACGATGTTCTCATGCTGGAGAGATTTCAGAATCTCAATCTCCCTCTCAAAGTCTCGCATGTGCTCCGCTGTGCTGTGCTGGAGTTTCTTCACAGCAACGACCTCTCCGGTGTTGTCCTGGAGCGGGTCATAGCGGCACATCTCCACACTGCCAAAGTTTCCCTTAAACACAAAATGACTCCAGGTGAGACACTGCTGTTCGATTTGAGGCTCTACATCAGTTTTGTTCTAAATGAAGTCTTTATAAATAATAATGCCATCTCTGGTGAAGACCGACAGTCTACACTGCAAAAACACCAAATCTTACATTGTCTTTTTGGTCTAGTTTCTAAAAAAGAAAGAAAAAGAAAAACTGGCAGAATTTTTCACTGTTGAAAAGTTATTTTTAAGTTAGTTTTGCCTTATTTCAAGTGTACGAAAATATGTGCACTAGAATCAGAATTTATTTTTTGTCATTTTGCATAAAGCGCAATGAAATGTAAAAAATAGCAACTCTCGAAGGCAAGTTAAACAATTTAATAAAAATAATAAGTATAACTCACATACAAAATATAGTAGAAAGTAGAAACAACTGGGATGTTAAGGATAACTAAACGAGAAACTAGACCAAAAATACTTGGAGATTTGGTGATTTTACAGTGTGAAGATACTTTGCAGGGGTTCAACAGATGGAAGTATCGTCATCAATCTCAGTGCTATTGCACTATGATGCAAACATGGGACTGATGTTCTACTCAGTTTGTAAATAAACTTTATAATAATATAATAATAATTAATACCTTGCCAAGTAACTGTAAAAATATGAGATGCCGTTCTTGAAACAGAGCTGGCTCCTGATTCTCAAAGCTGCCAGCTGTGCCACCAGCACCTGTTGTTCGGTTTGGCAGGATGTCATCCATGATCAGCTCATAGTCTAAGAACAGGAAAAGATGCATTTAGTTTGTGTGTGGGTTTGGGACGTCCATGGCAAAAAACAACAAAACAAACAAAAAAAAGATAGACAACTTAAAATGGAAAATGAATTAACCTATTTTAAAGTTTTCATTTTTTTGACAAGGACCCACTTGAAAACATAGTATGAGTTTATGGGGGTAGAAGTTCATAAATTTGTATTCATCCTATTTTTTCTTTTTGGGTCTACAAAACTGTCTCTTGAATCCCTTGTTTATGTTTGTCACTTGATGTTGCCATCATGTTTGAAATAAGTAAAGTGTTGAGACAGTTGAGATGCTCATAAACATCTTTCCAATAAGAGCATCCTCTGAACAAGTTTAAGTTTAGCTAGAATAGGTTTTATTTATGTAGCATTTCTTCAGCAAAAGGCGGTTCAAAGCGCTTTACATGAATTAGAAGAAAAACAACAGATAAAACAAGCACAGGAAAGGAAAAACTACATTTTAAAATGTTTCAGTTGTTCTGGGTTGCCAAGTAGAGAGTATTTTCAAAGTTTGATCTAGATTTGTAAAGTATAAAGCCAATTGTTGGTTCTCCATGTTTTGAGTCTTGTTCTGGGTTGGCAAGTACTCTGATAATAGTAGCCACAATTTTTATAGAAGCTGAACCAATTCCAGGACTGATTCCTCATCTATATTACCTAATAATCATGTCTTCTTCAGAGTTCGGTAGTTGCCAAACAGGACAAAGTGGAAAAAAAGCACATCAACTCTTTTACTGCCACAGAGAAAACAATGACTAATACTTCTTCCTTTAGTGTGTTCCTAATTTTATTTCCCCAGAATCAGTGAGCCAAGACTTTCCCAATAAGTTCTCAGAAAACCATTAAACATACTCATGACTGTTTAGTTGGATGCGTTCGAGGACTTCTGGAATCTACATGGGCGTCTGATTTTTAATCTGAAACACCAGAGGAGGAATTTGTCTGCAGGGTAAGGAGGGTTAAACCGACCCGGTGTGAAGAGGCCGTGAAGGTCGCGAATCACAGCCCGGAACGTGGGTCTGAACGTTGGCTCGTAGTCCATGCAGCTGGCGATCAGGTTAGCAATTTCTGTCCACTTTGGTGCCAGAAGCTGCTGGTGATCGTTGTAGAACAGGACTTTCTGTAGCGAAGAAATGAGGATTGATGCAAACTCATTCTGAAGAACAAAAACAACAACCGTCTGGAGTCGGTGTGAGAGGACCGGGCATTCGGCTCAGGAAAACCCAGTGAGCGTTCTTATATAATATGACAGCCATCCATGCATCAACAGGATGGTCAATTATTCAAACTACGCTCGGTTTATCTAATTACTTTAAACAAGAAGTGCCTGCCGTGATTAATGAGCTGCACAAGATTTCACTATGACACTTCTCCTTTGAGACGTCCCACGAGCTTCCTGCATATTTTACCGTTTGAAAAGATATTTTTTCCAAACCTAAGGTTTCTTTCATGTAGTTTATGTGTCAAACTCGAGGCCCGAGGGCCAAATCCAGCCCACCAAAGCTTTTTATGTGGTCCTCTGGATTCTAGACTGAACACTTAAATATCATGTAGTTGCAGTTTTTATCTGCTTAATGGCAAAATAGATCAATCAGTTTCTTCAGTTTCTTGAGAATTAGCAGAAATACACACAAAAATAATAATTTTAAAAAAATCCCCAGACTTTTTTGAGCCAATTGGGAGTTTATTGCAGATTTTTTTTTTTAAATAGTCTAAAACTTTCTTACTTGTACTAAACTGCTGCCTTGGCTGTGATTGATGTCAGATATCTTGATCTTGAATTATATTCTGAAATATACCTGGTTCTATTAAAGGTGACTCTAAGAGGAGTGTGATGCTCAAACCTGCAGTAATTTCACTTGACAATAAGCTGGAAGCTTAAGGGTGAAATCTCCAACCAAACATTTGTCTGAGGTGCAACCAAACCTAGATGTGAGAGAAGGAGTCCTAAGGAACATCACTCTGATTTTTAATATCAGACTATTTGCTATTTTATGTCCCTCCCGAAACGTCTTCTCCCAATTCTCATCTCTGATTATTATTGCATTAATTTTTAACACATATGTCCCCTTCGTATCTTTTGTGTCTGCTATGGCACCAAAGATCAACTCTAATTCAACATCTAAATAAATCAAATCAGGTCTGTATAAAGGCTGTGAATGTGATTATGTGTGAAAATTGCACTGAATCGATCAGTTACCATAAATCTACCTCATTTCCAACTCTGTGTCCGGTACACTACTTTGTGCATCAGGATACATACAGGAAGTGATGCAGCATCAATTTTACAAAGATTTTCTATTTTTGCTCATAATATCAGCCCTACCTTTGTGTTGTCCAGCATTGCCAGCGGTTTCTCTCCGCCGCTGCAGATTTCCCACAGCGTGGTGCCGAAGCTCCACTTGTCTGCAGCCAGGCTCAGAGTCATCGGCTCGTTTATGTATTCAGGAGGCACCCAGGGGATCCTTTCAATCAGGACTGATTACAAACAAAAACAAGTGAGGAATTGATTGCTTTTCCCCCCCAGGTCTCATATTGACATCAGTAAACAAAATTTAATTGTATCCAGTTTCATTTGATGCCTTCACTGATTACATTTAGACTAGAAATGTCAATATGTCAGCTGTAAAAGTCAAAGTTTGTAGAAAAACAGCTTCTCTGTGCAGCCACTTCTTTTTATTTGTTCGTTTGTCAACACAAAAAAAACCGTCCAACTGATGTCTGCCAATGTGCTAACAAGCGCCCCCTGCTGGTAGAAATGGTTATGGCAGTGAAGTGGAGGCTGGAGAGGAGCTCACTTTCTTTAGGCAGGACAGTGATGCCGATACCAGGGTCGCTAAGCTTGATGAACGGGGGATTCCCAGCCCGCCGATCCTCCTCCCTGATCAGCAGAACATTTTTGGCACAAACATTCCCATGGACAAGATGCTTTTCCTCCTACAGGTATAAAACAAGAAATTTGTGAAAAAAAAACAAAAAACAAACAAACATATTGGCTGATATCGTCTTTATAAAGTTCTTAAAAGAAATTACTGCAGAACAAACACAGAGCCCGATTTAAAGTGGATTTTTACCAGGAAGTTCATGGCCCAGGCCAGCTGTTTTGCCACTTCGAGCTTCCACTGAATGTTTAGAAAGTTCTTGTTCTTCTTCAGGTAGGTGTCCAGCGAACCAAACTTCACATATTCCTGCACCATGATGTCTAAAAGCGGACAAAAAGGAATTTTTCTTTTTGCAATTTATCTTTTAAAAATGACAAGCTTTTTCAAACCAAAATATAAAGCTTTGAATACAAAGAGAACCAGAAAACATATTTTTGTTACAAAATAATTGAAAAAAGGGCAGTCAGTAACTTGGGTAGTGAAAAACACTTTTCACTTTTTTAATCAACAGGTGAAACAGCTATGATGCATATTTGATCAACTGGAAGAGGATTTCTAAACTTTAAAGGTTAAGAGAATTTTTTTTTTACTTATAGCAAGACATGATTCCCATGTTAATTTATCTGCCAATAGAACAAGTTTTTCATCACTATTAAGGATTTATTTACTTTAAACAAGTCTCCAAATCTCGCTTTTAAGTTAGTTAGTCTTATTCCAAGTTTACTGAGATATTTGTAAACTATCTCACTATCTCACGAGAAATTAGACCAATTCTACGTAAGATTTTGTGTTAATGAAGTTCAACTCAAATTTAGCAAATTTGATCAGTGACTTATGGTTAGAAACATACAATTGTAGGCATAAAGTGCAATTTATTTTGGTTGTTAGCTAATTTTACAAAAGGATTTAACCATCACTATTTATTTATTTCAGATGTTTGACCTCAACTAAAAGTTTGATTTGGACATTTGAACCTCAGGTGTGAGAGTCCCTGTGAAACATCATCACATGCCTCAGTCGACAAGTAATGCATATTTTTAATCAGATTGAATCTGATTAAAAAGACCACTAATATTAGAGAGTTAGCATTTGCAGAATGCTTGCAACAAACCACCAGTAAGAAATAGGGCAGAAAATGTCTGAATCTGACTTACTCTCTTCTCCACAGACACAAACTCCATAGTTGAGGATCAGGTGTTTATGGGATAACTGGCTCATCATGCTGGCTGCTTCAAAGAAAGACTAGAAAACCAGAAGGAGAGAAAAAAATATGCAAAATTACAACTCAGAAAAATTTAAGCCAAACCAGAAATCTTGGCTAGTTGAGTTTTCTGAGTTGTATCCATTACAATATTCAACACTTCACCTTACAACCATCTGAGTCCTTCACATGTTTCTATTTAAATGCATACGTTTATTTTTCGAAAAATCCACATATTTTAAACAAAACTGTCTTGATATTTATTTTAATCTTTTTTTCAAAGACGTAGAGGATAAAAGACAAGGAAGGAAAAACAAAGTAAGAAAAAAATTATATGAGGGGGAAAAAAGAAAAGGAATGTAACATGATGCCATAAGACAGGAGGAGAGAAAAGATTATGGAAATGTGGAAAGAGAAAAGACAGGACACCAAAGGAGAGGTAAAAATGAATCAAGGATGGAAGGAAGCGCAGTGGAGGAAGGAAAAACAAAACACTCTTGAGTTTTTAGGACTGTGAAAGAGGCCTACAAAAAGAGATGCTTGACCTAGAAGATCTGCACCATGACTGCAAAATGATGTTAGGACTTGAATAAAAAGCAAGCAGAATTGGGCCTTCAGTCATTTGGTCATTTAGCTACAACAGTAAACGTCTGTAAAACCACAGACCTCGGCGTAATTTCTGTGAGCCTGGTCCAGAACTTTCATCACAACTTCAGTTTCGTGCATTTGCCCGTAGTCGCCGAGCTCCTTACGAACTCCTTTAAAGATCTTTGTAAATGTGCCTTGACCAAGACTCTCCACCTGACAAAAATCACAAATAAAAACAAAAACGAGACTAAAGTGACTTCTGTAGCTGGAATTAATGACCAAACACAAATTCCAAGTATTATGAGAGTTTATGTAATCAAAGAGACAACTGGGGGATTACAGACACCACAGAGGTTAGAAATGAACGGTAAGCTTACAAACTCCAAGTCTTCTTTCCTGATCTTGTGAAACACCATCTGACTGACGTTGTGTCGTTGTAGCGACGGAGACAGAGGCACTTCTGAACCCTTGTTGCTCCTGCAGATGAGGAGGCAGGACTTTTCTATTTGGAGAAAAGAATTTAAAAAAGGTAGAAATTTAGTTTGTTTCTATTTTTATTTTTTTTTAAATTGAGGTTTTTTTTCTAGTCTCGGTTTTAGAGTTGGTGTTATGAGTCAGCAAGCTGAGAAACAACAGACTATTTCTTCACCCCTTTCATAATCACTTCTGGTAAAATTTCGAAAGAAAAAGCAAGGCACTTTTAAAGGTTCCTGGTTATTGGTAATTTTCCCTTGAACTGCGTCTCTGCGGCTGACAACAACATGTCAACTGGAGAATTTAACAAGAAGCACAACGTCTAGATATGCTGTGCGTCACCTTATTCTGCCACACCAGAAAAACGGTTCAGGAACTATTCGAAGAGCATACAAAACTAAAAAATATTAGCTAAAAAATTATTCCCCCCTTGTTGATGGAAATTAGCTCAGTAATTTCCTGCTGGTGTAGACAGGGATTGCGTAATACAGATGCCACCAGCAGGGGGAGACATCAGATAGTTTAAGGTTGCCTTGGTTAGGTAATACACAGCGTTTCTTTCTGCAGTCGTCTCACTATTTCCACACAGTCCTTGAACAACACTTCATAAAAGTGAAGCATAGACTGCAGCTCAGAAAAGGTCTGACTATACATTATGGCTGAGACTAGCGATTATTTTTAGTTATAGAGTTTTCTATAGATTGTTCTGATGATTATCTAAAAATGTGGCACATTATGCAGATTTTATTCAAACTTTTTATGCAAAATTAGAAAGCATAAGAAAATGCATATTAATAATATAATTAGTTTTTTTAATATAAGAAATAAACATTTTATTGTCTACAATGCAACACCATAACATTCCTTTAGTGAATGCCTGATCATTTGTAGCATCTATAACTAAAAAAAAACTTTTAAACAGAAAAAATATTAAAAGCTCAAGTCATTTTTGCTTGATTTAACATCAATACAGTGCAGCAGCAGCATCATCATCTTGGTTCACGAATTTGAACCAAGTGAATCTAAAACTATGTCACTTCAGGAGTTCTGGGCAGTACATATTTACAAAAGTAAATGTTTTTTTCTTATCTTAAAACACAAAATGTATACATAAATTTTTCGCACAGCTTTGACTTAATTACTTTTCTGAATATGTTGTTCTTTCAGCAAACTTTTTTTTGAGTCTACTACAGTTAATTAATCAATTACTAAATTAGATGACAATTATTTCAATAATCCATCATGATTAATTGCTTCAGCTCTACTTGAGATCCTTTTTAAATACGATAATGATAGTTGCATAACCAGCATTTGGTTACTTGATGAATATACCTGAAGTCTTTAAATTACTTGTGATCCACGACTGAATCCATAACTTTCAACAATCACAATCCCCTTAGTTCTTACTGACAATCAGCAAAACCAGACTTACGTTTTGAGGCTTTTTGAATATTATTTAGAAAAGTATTCAAAAGAGAAAAACACCATGACCAAATTTAAAATAAAAAGGAAAAAAAAACAAATAATATTGGTTTGCACTGGACAACAGAAAAGATACAGCAGAGACAGAGACTGTGCTGCAAGATGACCTTTGTGCACAGATCCCTGTTTATCTGATGACACTAGAAGAGCATTTCATATCTGTTGCAACTCTTCCCTTGAAAACAAAAATAAGACCAAAAACATCCATATTAAGTGACATAACCAAGACATTTACCTTAAAATAATTCTTATCTGCAAATCTGATAAACATCCATCAAAGCAGTAACAGCAAAAACAGGTTCTTATTTGTAGGTGTTTGGCCTCAGATGCTCACCTCATCATCCTACTTGACTTATCCTTTTGTGTTTATGCGTAAATTACGCAAAATAAAATGCATGAATGAAACAACCTAAGAGCACAGAAAAGCATATTTCTTTGCGCTTCCTCTGATATCTATCCTTTTTGAGACATAATCTAATGGTATTGCACACATTCTGTTCAAAAATCCCCAAAGTAGAGGCGTGTAATTAGATTGTGAAGGATTAGAATGTGTTAATCTGCCAAAGCAGATTATATGTAGGATTATCAATAGAGAACATTGTATGCAACGATGCTGCTTAGATGCATCAGTTTCATTTTTCTCATTTTTAAAGCCAGTAACACCAACTAACCAGTGTTACTGGCTTTAATTATTAACATGACAGCACTACAGTATTAGTATAATTAGTATTAGTTTAAAAATAAAGGTAACTTTAATAATGTGTTGGATTGCATTAAAACATAGTTATTGTTTTATTTGCCCGTTAAACACAGAATCTCAGAGAAAGGCAGAATGACAAAGTATTTCAACAACTAAGTATTAAATATATGTTGGACTTTAAAACTCAACAGGCTGAGTCAATCGGAGGAGCGTCTGTTTCATAACGGCTAACCTTCACAACCAGAGGCTTAAACATAAAGAATGTTCACTGAGCTTCAATGGAATATTTTGAAGATAATTAACACTTTTCAGTTTTTTCTCTGCTTGTTTAAACACAACAACCTGAGTGCTTTACACTGTTATTTCATACAAATAGTATTCTGTAATGATTTTAATGAAAAATACTGAAATGGGAACCAATAAAATGCTGGTTAAAAATTACATTTACCAGAAATTCTCTCTTACAAGTTTCATTTTTTACGGAAATCCTGCAATGACATTTTCACTTTAAAGCCCAAATTTTCATCAAAATATTCTTCAAGTAAATGCACAGTGTTTACCTTTGGACTGAGGAGGACAGCACTTGCTGAACTGGAACACGATGCCGTCCGAGCGAACCGTTTCTTTTTGGTAGCAGCTGAGCAACTCCTGCAGTGAGCTGAAGTTCCTCTTGGTTCCACTGAGGTTAAACTCGCCAGCGGCGGATCTGGTGATCTGACAGTGCTTGTAATCCACCGTATCAAACACCTGGCAGACACAAAGCACACAGATTTACTGCAGGAACACAACACTGAGCATCATTTTGAGGTTCACATCAGTTTAACAGGGAGAAAAGACATAAGGTTCATAAAAATGTTTGTTTTATGTTTTTTGAATTTGTGTTTTGATGTTAAAAATCTAAAGCCGTTTTTGGGAATCATGCAGGGATTAAAGCGTCCACAATTTGTTTAACGTGTAAAATTAAAAAGTCTTCTGCTCTAGACTTCTAAATGTTTTCCACTTATTGAAGGAGAAATTATGATATAAATCCTATTGTTGCTGCCCGGCTCTTCAATGCATGCATAACAAGTGGCTCTTCTGGCATCACCAACAACATAATTCCCACATACTGAGAGCAAAACAAGACAGAGGGACAAGATGTACAAGGGAAAGATGACTAAATACACATCAAGGGGAAAACAGCTCTAAAACAAACCTCAGGAACATTTTCCATTCAATAATTTTAAGCCATCATCGATACAGAAACTCACCTCCACTGGGAAAGTTAGAAAATACTTATTGAAGTCTTTTGGGCTGGATCTCAAAATGTACAACCCCCGCTTGTCTCCACACTTCTGAAGTCGGCTGACAGCAAACTCCATTCTGCAAAAAAGTCATCAATAATTAAAGATAAGCTGTTGTTACTGACAGAGAATACAACCAGTGATTTGATTTTGTTTGATTTGGACAAGTTTTGAAAACGAACAGTGGATGGGAATTTATTATTTTTTTTCCTGTAAATTACTTACGAAATGGGGCCATGGCAATGACAAGATATGGCCTCAACAAGCCTGGGAGGGGCCACCTCCTTACAAAGGTAGTGATGTGCATCTGTGGTCAGTCGATAGTAGCCGTCAACGAGGGACGCAAATGACAAGGCTTGAAACAGACTCGGAAACTCCAGCTCCTAAAAAAAACAAAAACTCTCTAGTCAACATCAAGCTGAGCTCAGGTTTCTCTGCTGGAGACACAAACAGGTTTATTTTGAGACGCTACCAGGTTCTTCCCGTCCTGCTTGTTGATGGTGACCAACCGGCTCTCTGTGGTGCCTTCTTTGCAGGCTTGTTTGATGCTGATGTCGGTGACATCATGGAAGTCGCACAATGTCTGCAGCTCCTGAACAAACAATATTAAAAAACTATTGTAGAAAACATCATTTTTTAAAAACTGTACACATTTTTCATTATAATTTATCCATTTGGGATAATCCACGTTTTCCCTTCCAATTCCAACGAGGTTTTGAATCAGCCGATTAGATACAGAACTGAATTAACTTAAAATGTATCTTTTTTGAAACAGAGAGTTTTACAGAATCACAGAAGTATTTTGTAACACTTAAAAACACAAATTGCTTCACAAGCTTAGTCAAAAATGTAAAAATAACTTTAATTTGTTAAGTCAGTGCAATTAGACTATAACAACCAATATAAAATAAAATAAACAAAAATAAACTAAAACGGTTCAGAAAGTGCAATTAGGAATTGTGAATATACCGTAATATAAATAATAAGGCATGACGTCACTCAGAGTACAAAGTATAGAACTGTACTCAGTAGATCTGTCCTTAGGAATCGGACACATTGTCACAAATACCTGCAGGGTTTTCCTCAGTGTATTATAGGCCTGGCGGCCCGCCATGCTTTACTAGCGCCACCGCCAGGCTAAGCCTTTCTTGTTTTTTTTAAAAATAAAAATAAAATAAAAAATAAAAAAAATTGCCTTTTTATTTAAGTCGAACTGCAAGTGTTTCTGTTGCTCCGAGCATTTCGCTATCAGAGCAGATTTATTCCTGAATTATATGTTTATAGAAGATATGTTTATAGTTTACGCTTTTACAGCCGGACCAATCACACCGCTGTTAATCTCAGTGCAGATCCTGCTCCTCCTTTCACTTGAAATGGACACAGCCTGACCGCTATGGATATTTAGATCAGGACATGTAAATATAGATAGGATATTTATAAGTAGTAAATATCCTTACTATTAAAAGTAAGGAATTATGATCAGTTATGAGGCATTATTGATTAAGTTAAGAGTTTAAACCCACCGCGTTGCTCTGGTTGCACAGCTCTACGTGAACCGCAGGAATAACGTGTAGTCGCTTTCAGAGGTGCTTTGAGAATGATGTATATTTGTGAACAAAACATTATGCGGCGTTTACATCTCAACACTCTGCCCAGCGTTTGGTCGGTGCGTTAGTGGTTAACGACTCAGTGCTAATCACTCATCCTGCAGGTTTAACCCGGCTATCCTTGCAGTCACGCATCAGGCTGATTTTATATTAGTTTTTATTATTATTACTAGTATAATTTTTCCGGTTACACTAAGAACCAAACCATATCAAATGTTTTGCCCACTTAGTCAGACAGAGTTAATGTGCGCCGCCACCGCACATCTGAAAAACTCGTCCAGAAACTCGACCAACCAAAGTAGTTTGTGTCCCCTTGTTAAAAACTCAAAATAAAAATGAAAGAACTACTAAAGCCACATTATCAGCATTGAATTAAATCTCCCATTTGTTGCGCATCTCTGCTCAGTGCAGCGGATTGACTCATCATGCAGGGCCGGTCAAAGGGTGTATGAGGCCTGGAACAGAATTTGATTTAGGGGCCCCGTTTGTTGCTAAAACATCAGCACCTCTAACAGCTTCTGTGTTAGATTTAGTGAAATCTAGGACAGGGGGAGGAGTTTAACTGGCAAACCTAAAAAGCAATAAGTTATAACTGCAGTTTACTAATTTGTATTTGTGAACAAACGGAGCTGAAATTCAAAGATTAAACTCAGCATCAGATGGTTGCTATGGTTACAAACCAATCTGACTATGAATATTGTTCTTTGAACTTCTACAAAGTAAACTTGCCAGATCCTTAAAATCTTACATATAAATGTTAAATAATATAAAGTCTTTAAATTTATATATGCTGAAACCATTATGTCAAATTTAGCAGCAATTATAATCTCAATAAACAAATACTACATTTATATATCTGTGGTCTATGTAAAATATTAGCATTTATGGGGCCCCTGAAGCTCTGAGGGGCCTGATGGAGCCACTGACTTAATTTGGATTTAACAGAAGTGGAAATAATTGATATTTATTTTAATTGTATTTTTTGATTAGTTGTTTTTAAGACAACTAATCGAGTTGTGGGTTTATATAGCAGTTCACTGACGATGTTTTCCCATAACATATTATTACCCAGTGATATTTTTACTTTTATTGTCTACTTAACATCTTTTAATACAAAAACACGGTGGACCGCCGGTGGACCGCCTCGGTGCCCGACCTCAGGGCTTAGCAAGTTTTCTGGGGGAAACCCTGACCTGATCTAGATTTTTTCCCCAATATCAGATATTAATATCAACTCTAGTATTCATCAGGTTTCTTTAAGCTTCAAAGCCGGTGATTATTTTTATATTGTAAAGTGTGTTGCAGAATTATTCGTTACCAATTAAGCTTCCAGATCTTGTCATGTTACAAAGACAACTGTCATTGTATTTTGTTTACTAATCTTTTCAGATAAGTCATCGTTTTGGGTTTACTTCACGAACCATGACACAAAAATACAATGAATATAATTTGATGTTTTTGGTTGTAACATGACAATATGTGAACAAGTTGAAGTGTGATCTGTGTTTGTATGCTTATGACCAATTCAGTTCAGGTTCCTGGTGTCAGTTCATTCTGGTTCAGAGGAAGAAACTTAAAGGTGGTACAAACCTCATCAGAATCTTTTAATTTCTCTCGACACCACTGTATCCCTGTATCCGCTGCCACCAGGATGATGAGCTGCCCACTAGCTGGTTCTCTGACCTGAAAGGTCTCCGTGTAGAAGGCTTTCTCCAGCGACTCGATGCTGATGAGGTACTTCAGCTTCAGGTCGCGCACTGTGGTCCGACACTGACTGAACTGCTGGATGAAGCGCTTGAAGCGGAAGCGGATCCTCTTACGAGTTAAAAAACTACAATCCTGGATCTGATTTCTCATATCCTTGGGTAGGAAGGACTTGTAACTAGAAGAGACGCAACAGATTTGAATCAATGTTTCTCTTAAATTTATTTCCAAATATAACCAAACAAACACGTACATTGAATAGTGAAGGTGAGTTACTATTAGAAAATAAAACATCAGGAGTTAAATTTTTTTAGAACCTTGTATTGTGATAGATGTCCAGAGGGGACATCTGTCTCTCCTTAGCTGTCCTCGTCATGTCCAGCACAGCCATACCAAGGCACTCCTCCTGCGACTCGTGGGAGTTGGAAATCGTCACAGCTCCATTCACAAAGTCATTCCTCCACTACACACAATAACGAGAGAGAAACACGACTAAGTACTTCCTCTTCTTAATGCAAGTTACTGTGAATAGGCCTGTTAAAAGACTTAATCTGGACATTTTCATTAGCAAACTACCTAAACTACCTGAATGCATTTCGGGACATTTAGTCAGTTGTTTAGTTTTGTAAAAAAAAAAAAGCCTAGCAATGTTTTTATTTAAAGTTGTCACAACCCAACCTCATTAACGTTAAGAAGTTGGTAAATTGTGCGGCGTCCTTGTTGGCGCAGTTCAATTTTGAAACTTCATATATTATAAATATGAAGGTATTTCTAGGATTTCATAATATTAGAAATATGCATAACTGCAACAAGGGAAATGAAAATAAACCAATAGGCTAATTGGAACATGCTGACAAGAGAATGGAGGTTTGTCTTTAATTTTATTTCATTTTTTAAAAAGGATGAACAAATGAGAACTTAAAGAATCTAAAAACAAGTTACATTATTTGTCACTTACTTCAGAAAATGAAACATATTTTATAAAATTGTCACAGAGTGAAATATTCCAATACTATATCATCTTGTATTTTTAATGATCATGGCTTACAGATAATGAAAACTCAAAATTCAATGTCTCAGAAAATTTTCATATTGTAAAAAAAAAAAGTTTAACATTAGAAACTCGTGGTGATCCAACCGAATCAGCCAATTAAATCAGCGGTTTCCTGAGTCTCTCAGTCTGGGTCAGTAGACAGTCAAGGCAGGGACTCCTGACTGGACCAATGTCCAGACGAGTCAATAAAACATGTCCAAAACAGGAAAAGGGGCAACAGCAATGATAATAATCAGACTTCATGCCTCATTCTGCTGACAAGCTTCATGGAGAAGCCGATTTCATTTTCCACAATGCCAAAGAAAGAGCCCAAAAGCTGTTCAGTGACCTTGGTGTTACTGTCTTGGTCTGAACCTCAAAGAGAACCAACAGGGATAAAAAAAAAGTCAGGAGGGAGAAGAGAAACACTAGGTCAGTGGTTCTTCACCTTTTTTGAGGTACCAAACTCACCAGTTTCATATGTACATTCACTGAACTCTTCTGTGGTGAAAAATAAAATATGTTTCCCCCCCAAATTCAAGACACGGGGGTGACCCAACTACAAGTTTGGTCATCCCAAGATCACCAAGTCTTCTTAAAAGGTAGAATCTCTGAAAACAGTTCTTCAAAATATAGTCGGTGTTTTCAGCACAGTTGAGCTGACTGTCCAGGAACGACCCAAGGTATTTAAAATTTGCCACAGTTTCAACAGGTTGGCCATCGAGAGAAACTGGAACCACTTTAAGGTCTTGTTTAGATCATTTAATTAGCTCTACATTCTTAAGATAATGAAAAATTAATCATAAATAAGGCTTTGCGGTATTCTAATTTAGTAATGTAATTATGTTAGTTGTGTTACCACCTCCACACCACTAGAGGCAGTACCAACCCCGAAAAGATCTGACTAAGGAGCAGATTTAGAAGAACACCGAAAGCTACAGAATTTTGTACAAACGGTGAGTTTTGCTGAAGTAATTAAAGACACAAGTTCGAATCCATGCTGAGAGTGAAGCTCCTTCACTCAGGGCTCCTCTGCAGCTCTGATTGGCTCAGCAGTGTAACGTGATCCTCTGCAGCAAGTGAAGGCAAAGCGGGGCGTCATCACAACTTTACACAAGTCTTTACCGCCACGGCAGAGGCTCCACCGAACCCCAGAGACCGACTCATCAAACCCCTGAGGTTCAATCAAACCCAGGTTAAGAACCACTGATGACGAACAATGCATCTTAGCAGAACCAGAGATTTATCGCCTCCAAGCTATACGTCACATTGATGCAGTAATTCATGCAAGAAGAGTCCAAACAAAGCCTGAAATTTATATTCAAACATATTTCCATAAATTAATCCTTTGACATTCTAATTCTCTGAAACGCTCAAGTTTGGGATCACACTGTTGTAAGTGAAATATTTCACCATGTGTGACGATTCTATATATGAGTCTCAATTTCTGAAAAGAGTGAAAACAAATACTGAAACTCATAATATTCTAATTGAGCTGTATTTGAGCTTTAATTTCCATGTTAACAATTACTGGGGTGCAGTGATTGCCAATCTTTAAGAAGCCTGATCTGCGGATTACGATTCTGTCCGATATCAATTTATTTTTAATGAAATGTTGATTAATATAGCAAGAAAGTCACTGAGTTAGCAACAGGGGGTGACTATTGTTGACTGCATATGTGCACCTGGTGGGCTGGTTTATCAGTCAAAACTCTCTCACAGCAGAGCAGCAGAGGACAGTGACTGATTTTTCTGCTGAGGTAGATAAAATAGGTGGATAAGATCGGCTTCTTATACAAGTATCAGTCCATCACCCAAAATTAAGAAAATTGGTGCCAATAAATCAGCTGGCTGATAAATCGGCTGGCCGATAAATCGGTGCACCCATTCCAATTACTGAACTTCCTTTACCACAAGATCTTCGTTATTTTATAGCTAAAACAAGCAAGGAATGTGGAGTCCTACATTTAGAGAAGAAAATGTACAGGTAGAACTGAAAATCCAAAACGGTGGAAAACACTATGGAAGCAATAATCTCCTTAGATTTTATTCCCCAATACTTATTCACATCTAAAGAAAATATAAGAAAGTCTATACGTTGGAATAAAACCCCAGCTGCATTAACGGTTTGTCACATTTCACTTCCATGTGAGCCGATACTCTTATTACATAGCTTAGGACTGAAGCTATGTTAAGTCTAACGAATTCAGATATACACCAATATCTAATCAGTCCTACCACCATGTCGTTTCCTTACTCAATCTCTTATTTATTCATATAAATTTATTTATGAATAAACAGCCTTTAAGACCTTTTTGACCTCCGCAGGGACTAAAAAAACAGTCTGGAGGAGGAACATGGTGACATGCTTGCAGTCACTGGAACAAACATTGTTTTCGTTTTCCCCCTGCAGGCCCACATGACGCTGCAGGATGGCGGCTAACCACAACTAACCAATGAATGAGCTTCCTATTAGTCTGTGACGTAACATTTGCAGCTCTTGTTTTGGCTTTAATGGGGCAATGTGAACACTAAACAGACCATAGCTAAAGGCTAATGCATTTGCCATCTCCGTCTCGATTTTCACAACTTCATTAATCTCGATTTTAGACTGGGAGAGTGTAAACTAATAACACACAGATAATAACTAACTGATTCAGACACATAATGTGCAACAGTGTTTTTTTGTGTTTAAAAAAGCTGAGTTTTTTAAAGTTATTTTTTTACAACTTATGTTTTAAGTTCAAACTTCAGCATGAGAGCTTCACCTCAATTAGGTTGAAGTCTATTTATAAATCATCTCTTGAGTCAACCCAATTAGATTGTAATTTGTTCTTATAACATTCCAATTTAAGTTAATTCAATCAGGATGCTGGTATGTAACAATGAGTTTTAAAAAAAGCCTAGCAAAGGAAAACCAGTTGAAACCACATTTGCTTGCTCTATAGGCGCAAACACACAATGTGCCAAAACAAACGCCGTAACCCTGCAGTGCTTATCTTCTAACATGTTGGCTTTCCACAGACTTAAATCCACATAATCCATAATCCAGTTCATAAAGTCAACTTTAGTCTCCTTTATCACCTCTGTGCTCTTTTTATTGAAATGTGGACATTTTCTTGTTTTGTTTTACACATTATAGTTGTGTTTGACCCAGAGAGATGAGGACAAACCAACATAGATAAACAAAAATCAAACAAATTTCACAGAAACACTGTGATAGATTTTCAAAAGCACAACTCCACAAACTCCATAAGTCCATGCATTGGTCAGCTTGGGTTACTCATGACTTAACCCACTGAGATTTTGCTGCAACTTGACAATATTTTTTGGGTTGGATAATTTAACTGAGATCATGTCTTTTTTGGGGGGAAATCCAGCCAACGTTTTAGTGTTGATGATTTTCTGGACAACTGAAATAGTTTGAAGAGTTTGGTTGGCCTAACATCATTATATTTTTGTTAATTCTCCATGAAGGTTTTTGGATCGGTGCAGTTGCACCACAGTGCATCACACAAAAGAGGACGACACAAATACAAGAGAACAGAAAACAAGAGGGACTGATGTGGTTATGCTTTAAGAAGTTTCAGATATCTCAATAAGGATGATTTAATTCCTGATATTTCGATAGACTCAGTTTGACTGCGGATCAATGTTGTAACAATTATTTCATTTGATATGGTTTCGCTTTCACACTGCGCTGTGCTAAACGCCTCGCCTGTGGTGTCGCTCCATCAAGAACCACTGAAGGAAACGACACGAAAAGCTCCAAAGACGACATGGTCGCTGCTTCCTCCCTTACAAAACGTAAAACAAAAACGGAATAGCGTCAAGTTTAAGTGGTTGCAGAATTTCTCTTTTGTCTTCGGTAAAATCCACGAGCCATTTATCCCTCCAAGTTAGATTCCCCACTGTAAGCAAAATGCCCCAAGGTTCACTTCCAGACCCACATTCTCGGGCCGACCAGTGTTTGCTTGTTTAGGATTTCACCTGGCCCTACCGAACCAAAGCGGACCAAACAGATACGGTAATAAAGCATGTTCAGTTCATCTACAGTGTTGATCCTTTGAAAAAAACTTCAAATGACTTTAGGCAAAGAGGCTCACTGTTAATATTTTGTCAGATATGCCAGGTATAAGCAGACGCTCTACTACAAAGTGCACATTTAAAAAAGATGCCCTTATGAACAGCATGCATCAAAATGACTTCAGTATGAGCCACAGCCAGAGACTAGAGGACAACAGATTTAACTCATGGATGTTTTGTTCTGCATTTTGCAAACAAAAAACATCCTTTCCTTTGCATCGGTCAAAAACATGGAGAAAAAAACTCAACTTTCAACCAAACTCACCGTACTCTGGAGTCCAGGTTTGCACAGCCTGAACAATTTCTCAATCTAAAAGTGTTTTGAGATTTGTTTTCTGTAAATAATCAAATAAAGATAAGGCCTCATATCTTCTGCGGGAGCCAATTAAATTAATAAAAATGTTCAATATACACAGATAACATTAAAAAGTACAAATACCCATTAAATAATTAAATGACATTTAACTTTTAGGTCTTTATCCAATTGCTCACAGTTTACCACCAGTCACAGCACAACTGTTGTTACACTTCTGGCTGTATTTATCAATCAGCCAGTAATCAAAATGTGCCGATCTTACATTATTCGGTAAGCCAAATATGCTTTTTTTCTCTCCTGTTCATTATGTGAATCAAAGTTGAAAACTGACATTTTCTTCATGCTGTAAATTTGTCAATCAACAGCCTTTTCTTTGCTGCAGTATGTGTTAACGTCAGAAAATCAGCACCCACAGGTCAATTTCTAAACTAAAACAGGAAACTGTCCAGTAGAGGCCTGTTTATCTCTAAATTCTAGAAAAATAACCTTTAACCTGATACAAATTGTATCCGCTCAGTCAAAAAGATGTTTGTTTTGTCAGCTGCAATCTATAATAATAATGAAATCTATATTTTCAGGCAACATGTGCAACCCAATGCCAAAGCAAAGGTACTTTGGCTGCGAGGCGACACCAAACCTTGAGACGGTTCCTGCTCTGTTCCATCATTTACTGACTCTTACTGGAAAGAATCTTGTGTGCGCGATTCCTGTGTGAGCTACAAGTCTTAATTGTCTCAAACAAATACAGGAAGTAATGACTAATTTGGACAAAAGCCCTAGAGAGGAAGCTTCCAGCAGTAGAGATTCGACTGTAATAATGCGTCCAACTTTTATCTCAACTAAAGCGTATTTTTCATGCAAGTACCAACAGTTATTGTAGAAACTGAGATTCCTGAGTGTTTTTTACACGTTATAATGAGTTGCAACACAGCTGAATATGAAAGTAAGGCAGAATGGAAACTAAAACTTTGAACTGTCTATAGTTTAACTCATATAAAAAGCACCGTTATTAAAGTTTGCGATTAAAAATAAAGGCTCACTCAGAGGCACTTACCTGAGAGAAGAGGTAGGACATTACATAATCATCAAGGACGGGACTTTCTGACCCTTTCTTGACCCCATATCGATATGCCCGCGATGCACCACAACTGTACCAGCCAGGGAAGTAGTACCTGCGGTGAGCAAGAAGAGAAAATGTCAATGATTTTCAGTAAATATGGAAATAATTAATTTATGGACAATCTAAGGTGAACTAAAGTGTGCTGCTACCGTATTCTGAAAATCAGATCTTCAGAGGTCGATTCATCAAGCCGAAAGACGTGATTGGGAGAAAACCACAAGTTGTCTCTCTCTCGAAAAAGGCTAAAAAGGTTGTAGTACAGGGGTGATATACCTACAGTGTTAAAAAAAGAACAAAAAACAAAATAATTAAATGCAAGCGTCATGATGTACCATTAAATAATCCGACTTCAATGTCTGTAGTGGAGCAATCTTTAATGAGGCAATTAACTGGAATACGCCTCAAGACATGCAGAAGAAAACTGTTTTAAGTACCAATACAGGTGAAAAAAAGGTCAATAAAGATTATCTAAAATGTCAGGTGTGTCTTGGTTTACCCTTAAACACATGGCATGCAGGTACATCTAGTCTCTGTCCCACAACCACCTTACAGTACAGAAGTAGTGGCACATTTATACTTTCTGATCACACCTCCACAAAAAAAAAGAAGCAAAAAAATAGCCTATTTATTTTTGCTTATATTTAAATTAAAAACAAAATCTGAGCAAAGAACCCTGAATCCCATGTAGTGAAAGTTACAAAAATCTTCACAAATGGAGTGCTTTATGCGGGCCTGCACAGTTTGGAGTACTCACAGCACGCCTTGGCTGCATCTATACACAACTCCTCGGCCACGTAGTTCCCGGGTGGGTAGCTGAGCGTGCCGCTGTCGGCTGCTCCCTGGCTGCAGCGGTAGAAATGAAGCCTCAGAACAGGAGCAGCTGGTCTTGTGTCTGAAGATTCACGATGGGCATTTCCGTTCTGGTGCACTGTGGGACGCGAGTCCGTCACAGTGTCCATCGCTGGCGGGGAAGCCATCAGCAACATCCACTAAACAGTGATAGCAAACAAAATGGGTCGGGGCTGACAGTGGCCACATGGCCTACATGTAAATTTAATATCATGACGAGGGTGCATGGTATGAAACGTTACAGAGCTGGAAAATGTTGCATAAAGCTGCAGCACAGAGGAGGCATTGTCTAAAAAAAGGTTATAAAATCTGTAAATCTAATTCCATGAGTGACAGTTATGAAACAAAGTCATGAGTTTCTTTTCTAAGTGGACCGTGGAGATTTTTATCCAACCATTTCATCACTTGGTAAAATTTAGGATATACATCTTATTTTAAGAAATTAAACATACAATAATTCTGGTTTGTAATTAACGTCTGTAAGAAAAATAATCCTCCCACTGCAGGGATTAAAACTGGAGATTGGCATGTACTTACTGACTAACATCTGACCTTGATTCAAACCTGCTGGGTAATTAAATGGTGCTGCTAATAATATGAAACTCAGATGAAAAATGAATCACTGTTTCGATGTTTTCCATCAATAGCCAAAGTCTTTATTACTCAGTTTCAGTCTGGATTTTTAGCTTCTCCTCAGGAAGAGTCGCTATTTTATCCTAACCCCAATTTTCAATACCATCTCCTCTAAAAGTTATTGATCCCATATGCAGTTCATGAAGAAACATTCTTCTTACTGTAAATGTGAGTGACGAGGCACAAAACCCATTTCTCTTGCAGACAAAATTTTGAGGCAAGGAGCACGAAGGAATTGAAACACATAAACTAGATGGATAGATAGACAGATAGATATGAATTGAGATAATCTTGAGTTTTGTTTCACATTTTGATTCTCATCAACCAAAATACTCTGTGTTATAGTAAGATTGTTACATATTTCTTTTTAAACAAGAGTGCAGAAAATCTAAAAAAAGAAAATGAGTCCATTAAAACTAAAAAGCATGTCCAAATTACACACACATCACTAGTTTTAAGACCCTTTGTGCACACAGTGAAACAGCATTTTCCACAGAAGCACAAAAAGAGGATATGGTAACTAATGCATCAGAGAATGTAGTAAACTCGTTTTTTCTACTAGAGGTTGATTGAAAGGACAAGGTATTATACACATCCCTGAACATGAATGAAAAATCGTAAAAACCAAACGAGCAAAAACTCTAGGATGACAGCTAGTTTGAGTAAATCTGATGTAATTTCTGACTGAATGGTCTAATTCTACTGTTATTTCTATTATAGGTTACTTTTCAAATGGGTACTATTCAAAATATACACAAAAACAATTTTTAAACCAGTATTTTCATTCTGTTTTTTGGTTAGTATACGTTCAGGGTCACAGTTCTGATATGCATGACATTCAAATGGGAAATATTTTCCCATAACAGCTCCAATGATATCATGCAGCTTACATAAAATTCCTCTGCACTGCAAACCCCCAATGTTCTATATTTCAATCAAAACATAAAGACAATACATGCATTGACACTTTTTTACTGTAACTGATAGAACTGCACATTAATATTTCTCCTCCATCCTAAAGTTTTGCTAGAAGCCAAGCATGTTATCTCAAATACTTCAAAGTAGCAGGCTATAGACCTGTTCAACACTTCCGTATTTTCTAAAGGTTATTTGTTAATATGTCAGACTTTAAGCTGCAACAATAACACTAAAGACAGCAGAGCATTAATTCAATAAAACCTTGGTTTAAAACTTATCGAGGCCGTGATCTTTGCTGTTAGCTGTTGCTTCAACTGACTCCCAACTTATCGCTTGCAGCCCCATTCAACCCCCGACAAATGTTACTGGAGAACTTTACATTAATTAAATATTCCAATTAACTGCAGCTGACTCGTAAGGTTCAAGGTTACACACCTTTAACAATAAACACCCCTCCAAAAAAGGCTGCCAAGGCAATATTGATGAGTTAGTGTAGACTTACCCTGGTGGTGGGAAGCTATTAGCTGTCGGCTAACGTCCAAGGCCAGCGCCGAATCCTGGACCAGGGAGCCGCCGAGATGCCTGCTTTCTGCTGCCGCTCCCCGAATAAAATCCCTGATTTATTTACGGTATGAACCCTTGAGGAGATGTTAACGCTTCCATGTTCCGCACGGCTTGGCTGGCCAGCTGACTACAGCTGGCTGAAGCTACGTGTGGCCAACCTAGCTTTAGCCATCTCACTCCAACAGGGGAACTTCGTTTATCTCGTCAATCGTCTCATATAAGCTAACGCTAACTAACATTGTGCGTGTTTATAAATTGTCCCGGTCGCACGGATTTGTTTGCTGACAAACAAGCTTCTAGTTATAACTACATAACTAAAATATTTCAGAGTAGGCAGCTCGAACTGTGAGACTTTGCTAGCTACTTTGTCAGTGGCTGCTCCAGCTATCCCGAGCTCCAACTGAGTCAACAAAGCTGCCTCTCCCACCATACTGGATGGTGCGTTTACGGGCGGTGGGAATTCTGAACGACTCCGTCCGGATGACTCCAAACGACAACTCATCCGCGAATTACCCGCTAGCAAAAACATATGGATTAACGTTTTGGGAGTTCAAATATAACCAGCTCTGATCTAATACATGAAGCCATCGTAAAAAAAATATTATCAGACTTTTATAAGCAGTTTTCTACGGAAGAGGATTAGGGCCACCAGAAAAAAAAAAATTCTGACTTTAAAGTCAGAATTCTGACTTTAATCTCAGAATTCTGACTTTAAACTCAGAAAGTCAGACTTTAAATTCTGACTTTAAAGTCAGAATTTAAAGTCTCAGAATTCTGAGATTCTGACTTTAAAGTCGGAAAGTCAGAATTCTGAGATTTAAAGAGGATTAGGGCCACCGAAAAAAAAATTCTCTGACTTTAAAGTCAGAATTCTGACTTTAAAATCAGAATTTAAAGTCTCAGAATTCTGAGATTCTGACTTTAAAGTCAGAAAGTCAGAATTCTGAGATTTAAAGATGATTAGGGCCACCAAAAAAAATTCTGCTGATTTTCTACAACTTACTAGAAGAAAAATATTACTTTTGTGATGCTTTTCTAAAACAAATATGCACAAATTTATACCATAAGTGTTAAAGGTAATTCCTCCTGTTATGATTTTACTAGACATAATAACAGTTCAACAAAAGAACCATCTTTGATTATAAATGGCTGAAATTATATAGACAAAACATGTAGTAATAAATTCAGATGAAAATCTCATTAACATGCTTTCCAATCGATGCATTAATTTGTTTAGAAATAGATTCTGGTCCCCTTTTCATAAAAGGTGAAATACATCCAGATTGAAACAATGTAAGTTAACTCTCATGACTTTTTCCAATTGAAATTAAATGTCAACTCCTTCGTGTTTTGGGATTCATTGCAATGTTATGCATGTTTTAGAAGGATTTTTATAATTTGATTTTATGTATGAAATCTGGTTCACTTTTAAGTTTCGATTTGATTTTATAGGGAATAAATAATTAAACTAATAACTAGTAAAATTTCCCATTTTTTAAGACAAACCTCAATTTTAATAGATTGTCATGTAATTACTTTTCTGCTCAGTTGTCCTATTAAACGGCACTTTTTTGTTGTAAATTGTGTTTTGTTATGTTATTTTGAATCTTAAACTTTTTAAAAAGCATAAATCAAACATGTAATGTTTCTAAAGTGTAATTTGTGGTTATATTGGCCAGCAGTAGCATGCAGCTAAAATCATTTCTGTTCAATATTTAATTAGGACTTCAATGCAGCACTAAAAGCTTTTAAAAGTATATGGAGATAATTTTATGCTGAATTTGAATATATGCAAATATGAAAAGCTCAGGATTTGATATTATCACGGATCTGTGATGTGGTGTTTGCAACCCAATGAAATGTTTATAATGTGAACTGCTATCCTGTCTGCACACAGGGTTTAGTCGACACCAGAGATGCTAAGTCGTTCCTAGGTGATATTATATATTTAAAAAAGTGCTTTTTTAGAATGAATGCACTCAAACTTAGATACAAAATCAATGTGAGATGCTACATGCGATAAAACATAAAATTGTTTTGATATAATCAATAATCTCACTCTGTACATTATAAAGAGTGAGATGATTCTAGTGCTCATTTTATTTTCCTCATGGTACAAAATAAGATTTTGTTGCTAAGACGACAAAATTACTAGGAAGGAAACAGTCTCAGAGAAAAAGGTTACCATTGACATGCAAGCCCCAAACCGAACCAACACCCACCCACCAAATCTGGAGTGGGCACAAATTACCACAAAGAAGTAACACAGAGGAGGAAAACAAACCCATTTTCCCTTCAGACCTCGAAGAGTTTCGTCATAAATATTGACTTTGTAGAGGTTGTAACAAAGCATTGTATTGTACTATCAGAGATAATGTTGGGTTAGAACTAATGAGTTCTTCTGACCACAATATGAACTTATAAACTATTTTCATTCTGACACCAGGAGTTAATGTCTATGGTTTTATATCAAAACTAAATCAAACGATGGCTTTTGTTGTGGTTGCACAGTTTGTGCTGTGAGATTACTTTTCATGTTAGCCAAGTTGAAACCGAATTGAAATTTAAGTGAAAAATTGGAAACTTGGGAAACTGTTTCATGAGAATTTTAACAGCGTACGTACGTCGAGTCCCGCAAAAGAGAAGTTGAAGTTTTCGAACCCCAGACATGAAAAGCAAAGGTTAAAAATTGTAAAAAGTTTGATTTTAGAGGATAAATTGGATAAAATAAGTAAAAAATAAATAATTAGCTGTAAAGCTAACTTGCAACATTTATTTGATTTTAACAAAATCTGGTGAGTTTGTTGTGCTTAGCATATTCTACTCTATCCTTTGTGGAAAAAAAGTGAGACAATGTAGCAGAATGTCGAAAAAACAAAACAACTACCTCAAAATACCTCAAAACCTCAAAAAAGGCAGAGTTGTGTGCATCATGAGGTTAGATTACCAGAAACAGCTCTCAGTTTCCTCAAACAAAACATATACATACAGTGGTGAAAATATATGTATAAATTTGCTCCTATGCAGTTCTGCTATTCTTTCTTTTGGTCCCACTTAAATGTTTTAGGAACAAAAAACGACAACCTGAGTACATACAAAATGGATCCTTGCACTCTAGCATTGATAACTGACATGAAGTGCATGCAGGAACTGGCAATAACTGTTTCACATTTCTGTGGAAGAGTTTCACCCACTCTCTTTGAAGAGCGGTTTTGTAATGCTGCTACATTGCAGGATCACACTACAGCAGTTAGAGATATGTCTGGACTTTGACTAGGTCACTACAAAACCTTCATTTTGTGTAGTTTTTTGAGTGCACAGAGGTGAACTTAGTGGTGTGCTCTATATTCTTCACCTACACCGTAAAACATTTGAAAGTGATTTGACTTGAAGATGAAAGTCCTCATGTTGCCTTGAAAATGGTCAACAAGGAAATTATTTTGGTTTTTAACTCAGAAATTAAGTTCATAAAATTGATTTAACTTGTTCAAGAAACAAGTTGTCCAATCATTGTTTTTTAAGTTCATTAATCTTGAATTGTGAGTTTTAACTTAATGCTGCAAGTTAAACCAAATAACTATTTCCCAATATTCAAGAAAAAAAAACTGCCCTCACCTGGTTTGTGGCATAAAGAGCCACATTTTTCTATTATTTTACTCACAATATCAAGTTAAAGTAACTTATTTCACTTCAGAGTAATTTAAATTCTTGTTTCAAATTGCCTGAATAAAATTTCTGATCTGATAATGAATTTTGTTAAACATCACAATGAATTCTGCTCAAAAACATTTCACGTGAAGCGGACATTATCCTCAAGATGCATGAAAATAAACATTTACCTTAATAAAACTCAAGAGTCAGTTCAATATAACGCACTTCCATCTCAGGATACAAAAACAAGCTGCTAAGCATTCTGGGAAATAGTTCCCTCTCCCCTCTTTTTCCTCTTTTTGTTTTTTTAAATGCCAACCTAAAATCTCTAGTTTATTCGACTCGTGGAGGTTTGACAAAATTAATAAAAAGTTAACACAACCTGCTACTGGAAGTTTATTTTTCACAAAATTACACATTTAGGGTCAAAATATAAAACTGGCTCAATTTATTTGACTAGTAGTAGAAGATAGAAGACACAACTAAATGCAGCTCAAATGTTTTACATTGCAGGTGTGATTGACCATGAAGTTAACCTGTAAAAGGATGAGAAGAGATATGACACCCAGCAAATGTAACTGGTGCTACATTTGTCCAGAATATTTCCCCATAAAATATGGATTATCAAGCTGCTTAAGCAAGTGTAAGATGATCTTTGGTCAAGTTGAAATTGGCTTGAAAAAAACTTTATTCTCCTGCTTATTTGTTTGCAAAAGTTCTTAACTTGTGATTAATTGATCGCTATTGCAAAGTCAATGTGAAACTATGAAAACAATTTTCAATAATAAGTGAAAATTGGTTTGCAGCGTTCACATTGAACCAAAAGTTTGTGGCATAATGCTAAAGTAAACACAACAATTAGATGTCAGGTTGGACAGAAAGACAGTTAAATTCACACATCTGCTGCCAAGTAAGCTTTCTTATATTTTAGCAAAAGCCCCATTGGCAAGCACTGACACAGACACATAAAACTTCCCTCACACTGGGACGAATTGGATGGACCTGGGGCATTCAGGTGACAAACACACACCCTCCTGTTGGGACAGGAGAGTCTGTTATCCCCACGGCGGATCTAAAACATCACCACAGCCGGCTTGCCCGTGGCAGACAGAGGTGGCCGAGGGAGACAAAAAAAAGACAGAGCGAAGGGAGAGAGAGTGGAAACGAAAGCACAAGACAAACATAGAGGAAGAGGAACTGAGAAAAAGGCAAGGCGACAAAACAAGGGTGGGGTGGTGGAAGAAAGGGAAGTTAGGAAGAGAGAGGTACTAAAAAATACAAATCACTTTTATATCAACACCATGATTTACAATAAATGTATTTGAACTGTACTGCTTCTGCATTCCCAATTGAACCTGATAAAAAAATAGGACAATAGAATAGAAAAAGGCTTTATGGACCCACAGAGAGTAAATTCAGGAGACAGCTTATAGTCTTTTTTGCCATGCAGTTTTATTTAAAAATGTAACCATTGAACATTTAATCTTCTTGCACCTCATAAGTAGCTTAACATATGTAATTCTGAAAATAAAGAAGTAAGTAGTTATCTATACATGTGAAATAAATGCTAATCCCTTGACTGGAAATTTTAAAATTTCATGCCTGAAGAAAGCTCAGTATTTATTGCTGTTCTTGGCCTTTGGGTCCCTAATGATAGTCAACAAACAGTAAACGCCTTGCCTTTTTCGCTGACATGCCACTCCACTGTTTATCACATGTGAAAGGACCAGCTTTGCATGTCTTTGTTTTGCTTAAGCAGAAATACCACAGACGCCAAAGCCCTCACGTCAGGTCTGTTGAAAGGTTTGACCTGTCAAGACTCGCATGAATGTGATAGGTCAGGTACGACATGTTCTTGCTTAGCAGTTCACTGTTCGCATGTCTTATTGTTTAACCTCTCTCATAGCAGACACTTCCCACACACCAGCAGGAAATCCCCAAGATTGATCAATGCTGACAGAATCTCACATTCAATCTAAAAGATTGCATTATGATGATTATATAATTTTTAAATGGAAGAAAAATGTATACAGCTCTGGATAAAATGAAAAAATGCACTGAGTCTCATTGAAAACCTCCTGGTTATTCCACCAAATATTGATTTCTGAACTCTTCTTGAGTTAAAACATTAGTGTTGTTGCTTGTTTTCTTTGCATTATTTTAGGCCTGAAAGCTCTGCATCTTTTTGACCATTTCCCATTTTCTGCAAATAAATACAAATTTTTTATTTGGACCCTTCCTTGGCCTGCCACCTTACCATGGTGGAGTGGTTTGAGTGTCCCAATGATCCTAGGAGCTATGCTGTCTGGGGCTTTGTGCCCCTGGTAGGGTCACCCAAGGCAGACAGGTCCTAGGTGAGGAACCAGACAAAGTGCAGCCTGAAGACCCCTATGATGAGTAATAACATTGGACTAGTTTTTTCCTTGCCCGGACGCGGGTCACCGGAGCCAGGCCTGGAGGTGGGGCACGATCGCAAGGGCCTGGTGGCCGGGCTCAGCCCAAAGAGGAGATGTGGGTCCCCCTTCCAATGGGCTCACCACCTGTCGGAGGGGCCAAAGGGGTCGGGTGCGTTGTGTTATGGGCGGAAGCCGAGGGAGGGGACCCTTGCGGTCTGATCCTCGGCTGCAGAAGCTGGCTCTTGGGAAATGGAACGTCACCTCTCTGGTGGGGAAGGAACCAGAGTTAGTGTGCGAGGCTGAGAGGTTCCGGCTAGAAATAATCGGCCTCACCTCAACGCATGGCTCTGGTTCTGGAACCAGCCTCCTTGAGAGGGGCTGGACGTACTTCCACTCTGGAGTTGCCCACGGTGAGAGGCGCCGGGCAGGAGTGGGCATACTTGTTGCCCCCC
>CAEGAF010185044.1:0-56537 GCA_903067075.1 Micropoecilia bifurca
TTTTGGTTTTTCCCAAATTTTTTAAAAAAAAATAAAATAAAATAATTATTTATTTTTATTTTTATTTTTTTTTTTTTTTTTTTTTTTTTTTAAGTAACAGAGCCTGAGAATACACTGAAAACCCCTGACTTTAAACCAGAAAAATACTTAATTTTATAAATAAAAATGTGAAAAAAAGTGCTATTCATTTTCTTGTCTTTTGGGGGCAGCAAAGGGTTGTTAAACCAGATGCACATAAAGCTGTAATTTAATATTTGATGCTTATGCATTTAACAGATTAAGAAACAACTCAGAACATTATTCAAGAACAAAAAATACATTTTAAAAAAGTATAGTCCACAGTAAAATGCTGCAAAATATATTTCAAATTCATTCTCACAAATTGTATGCAATATGAATTTTTGCAAATAACTGTTTTAACTGCAATACATATTAGCTAGTTCAATTATTTAAGCACCATCTAATAAGGCTCTCTGTGCTAGTTAGATATTTAATGATTCATTTGATTTGAGTTGTTCAAGTAAAAGGTCATTAAGAAACAGCAGCTGTAGATAGATGCCAGTTAAAAGAAAGTGATGCCTGCAATAAGATGGTTTTTTTTCAATATTTATATCAGGACTATTTTTAATTACAGACCCTCAGAAGACAGATAAACACCATTTCTAAATTATTTATTAATCACAACTAAATTCAGCATCGAGACCTTTATCAACATTATTGCATTTAATTATTTTGTAGTGTGGTGTCTTTTACAGTATAAGCACTCAATACATAGTTGGGGCTCCTTATGAATTACAGCATTACAGAATCTAGTGTCATAACTTGACGTAACTTAACTTGAATGTCATAAATATTCTGAAATATTCTAAAAATATAATTTTAGTTTGAAAAATTAACAGAAACAAATGTTTGAAACACATCACTATTGAATGAGTTTCACATTTTAAACTGAATTTCTGAAACAAAATGATCTTTTCAAAAAAATTGAACTTATTGATATGCACCTGACTATGCAATACTTGCATTAACACAGATGAAATAAATAAAGAGCATGAAATAAATAAAGAGCATTTCAGAAAGAAGTTATTTTCTTATATCCAAATAAAATCCTAAACCCTAAGTGAACAGTGCACCAGACTTACCCAGCACGCCAATCTCCAGTCCCGCCAGGCCCTCTTCAATCTTCGCATAAATATCTATAGCACTGAAGTCTGCTGCAATCGTTTTGGTCTCTACGCCACATTTGCTTGCTGGGGACACAATCATGCATTTGAGCTTAGTAAATAGGGATATTAGAGACAGCAAAAGGGTTAATTTAAATATTTATCCAATATGTTAATCACTGAAAGGATCCATTTCATCCAATTGCATGGATTCACACTTAGCTCCAGCAGGAGGCTTTACTCCTCCAAAATAAAACCCCTGCTGCATCTCTACAGTACTGAAAGGATCACGTGCAAAACACTCAATTCAGTGCTATATCATTTAGTCACTTGTCAATTAGGCCTTTTGGGTGATAAAACACTTCAGGCTGAGGATGAATGAGGATATGCAGCAAGGATCTTGATGGCTGAGCCCTTGTCCAGCAGCTCTTTGCCTTAATGGATCACCTGTATTAGTCTTTTTCTTGAGAAGACAAGCAATATCGATTTCCCTTGACACAGAAATGTAAGACTTGTTTGAATAATTGCTTAAAACACTAATACACTCTGTCATCCTTAATATTTTACTATGATGTGCCATGTTAGAAGGAGAAACAAAACAAAAACAACAAAAAAATCAAAGATGATGTCAAAAAATAAGAGTGCACATATCTTACCGATTGCCTTGGAAACATCATCAAGTTTCTCCTGAGAGCGACTAATCAGAACGATGGCAAAGCCTCTGCGGGCAAGCTGTTTAGAAGCAAAGGAAAAAACAATCAAGTCTATGAGAAAACAAACAAATCATGCTGCTGTAATCACACAAAATAACAGACAATAAAACAAGAGCGAAAAAAAATGCTGCATCATTAATTTGAGTTTTTATTCACATGTAAAAACATGTAAACAGTAGCAGAGAAAGATTCATTTTAAGACTGATTCTATGAAGAACCAGATAACTAAAACCATATACTACATATATAAACAAGCATTATGAGATACAAAACTTCCTTAATGCAACATTTGAATGAGAAACATCATCCATGCCATCCTACCTCCTCTGCATATGCTTTCCCAATCCCATCTGTGGCTCCTGTTACAACTGGAAGTTGGACCAAAAAAGGACAAACAAGTAGAATTAGAATTCTGCCCATTAAACTGGTTTTACACTGAAAAGGGGAGTCAATGGTATGGCTGTTTAAATCGTTCACACGCTCAACTGTGAGTAGTTGAAGTAGTTTGTAGAACCAAATAATCGTATTTATCTGCTACTGTAACATTATGCGACTGTCTTGTCTGAGGCGACTGTCAGACAAATGTTGGATCTTGTGTGCAGAAGTTGTTCTGATGCAGTTATAAGAATAACAATAAGTTAGGTCAGTGGTGTCAACGCTGCTCACTGCTCTTTGCATACTGTGCTCTGTATATTTATACAAAATAGCTAAAATATTTGCAATAAAACTGTGCAAATAGCAGCAGAGAAGCCAACCTGTTGGGACCAAAACCTACAATACAACTGTTTTTGTGCATTTCAGATGCAGCAGCCTATCACCAGAGGAGTTCTCCAGTTCTGCAGGAGGCATATTCAAAGAGTGACATTATTTTAGCCAGAGCTTACTGGAATTCTAAGTGACAAGTTAATAGTAAAGGAATACTTTACAAATTTGTCTGATGTAGTTACAGCTGCAAGTCTTGTGGGAAATATTTCAACCATCTTTGTAATTACAGACTGAAAACATTCACCCATTCAGCTTTGCAAAATAGCTTAACCCTAGATATGGAGAGAATCTGTGAATATCAGTTTTATTACAAAATCTTAACTGGATGTTGATGTGGCTTTCAATTGGACTGTTCCAACACAAAAATGCTTCCATCTGAACTTAAACCATCTTAAACATTTTGACTATGACTCCGGAAGGTGATCCTTCAACTAGGGAAACAATCGTTGGGTAACATACTTTAAGTGCTATGAAACTTCCTAATGTAATATCCAGTCAGCTGAACTGAGTTTTACGGCAGTCAGTGTTCACAGCGGACACCAGCGGCATTACCCAAAGCACTAAAGACACAAGGTGATGGAAGCACATAAGAGAAAAAATATGAAAGTAGGCATATATAACTGATATCTTTCAGGATTAGCTTATACTTAGTTCCTTCCAACAAGGTCAATATTATATCCTCAATGTGATGCTCAGTGTTAGTTTTCCACCACAGACTTTCCACCTTCAGGTGAAAAATTACACAGCTGTTTGGGAGACATGCATGATTGTGTTCTGGATGTCCGTGATGTAGTTCCTCCTACTAATGTTCTCTAACAAACCTGTGAGGTCTTCAAATAACATGTGCATTTAGATGGAGATCACATAGCCCACGAGTAAAGTACTCACTGGACTTACTTTATAAAGAGCATAAAAAGATAAAGGAGTAAAATGGGACTGAAAGCAAATGCAGGCCACACTTTTCAGATTTGATTTGCAACAATCTATGAAAACCATTGACTATTTTCCTTAAACTTCAAAGTGCATTGTGATTATCCTTCTATCCATCCTACACATTTCAATGAATTTAAGTCTGGTTCAAATGCAGAAATAAAAGACACTATTTAATCAATCTTTCAAACAATTCTCTATGATATTAAACTCACAAATAGGTTATGTCTAGCCAGTGTACTTTATTCTGAAGTAGAAGCATTAAGAGATATGAACGTATTTTTAAGACACAACCATGGATCTCTGTGTAGTCTTATATCAAGAACATCTGATATTAGATAAACACTGACTGGCCAAGCCCCAGCAAGGCCAAGTGGAAAATTGTTTGAATAGAAAAAGGGCAGAAGCAAATGAAGCAAGAGCTTTCAGAAATATCTGGCTCTCAGGTTAGTGGCTATAAAAAAGGAAAGCTTCTTTACAGACAGAAAAGGCACATGCAGAACCAACAAAGCAAACAAAAATGATAGCACCAAAAAAAGAAAGCAGCATCAATACACAGACTAACAGTGCCACCTACAGAAACTTATCAGACATTTAGAAAATGCTGTGCAAAGACGGCAACGATGAACAAGCTGTACAAAAACAATAAAAAATAAAACACTGAATACACCTTCAAGGTTAAAGAGACTGTCACTTCAAACTGATGTTCTGCAGAAAGAGATGTGGAGAGCTGCTAATGTGACAGATGAGGACAAAGAAAAGAGAATGCAAGTTCTCTCTGTTAGGAAGCAGCAGAGCGAGCAGATGCCCTGGAAATGCCTGGCACAAACAGCAGCAACAGCAGCAGCAGCAGACTATTTTTAGCAGTCCCCAGCTTTCAAAAAGAACGATTCAACACATCCCTTGCTAAATATAACAAAACGTGGATCGAGACAGGAAGCGCTACGATATGCCCCGCTATGACCTAAAAAAGCTCTTTTTAAGAGAAAAACTTATTTTATCTGTGAGTGAACCCACTTTTCTTCATTCATGGTCATTTACATTTATGGATTTTTTTTTTTTAAATGAATTCCCAGTTGTGGCTTAGAAAGAGAGAAAAGTACACTTATAAAAATACTACTTTATAAGTTAGGGACAGCAAGGAGGACAACTTCTAATGCCTCTCCTAGCAATGACAATATACATTTAGACTTAATGAATACTATGTAACAAACGGAGGTTAAAAAATTAGCAAACAAATATGTCCGAAAGGGGATTGGTACGGTGAAAACAACAATTTGTCAACCATCCGTCCCTGCTTGCAAGGTTGCAGAGAAATCTGCTGTCAGTCTTCAGCAGCCATTGGGCAACAAGTGGGGCACACACCCTGACCAGGCGGCCAGCTGACCACGGAGACACCCAGGAGAAAAAAAACTATGCAGACACTTTTCAAGGCAATTTGGGTTAATTATAATAAATTCAAATTGATGATTTCTGTAAATCCCCTGTGACTTGTTCCATTGTTGGTTCTGTAAATAAATTCTGCCTTTTTAATTTCAAAATATTGCATTTTTGTTCACCTTTAGCACTGCGCTTGCAGTACCAAAATTCAATTGTTTTAGGGAAGTCCCTTACATGATGATGGGTAAGTTTTAGTTTTAGTATTTTTTTAATGAGGCTTTGACTATTACAAGGTGATACTTGCACCCAAAAGACTGACAATTTTTATATACTCTCCATCTCTAGACATAATGTAGTAAATCTATGGAATAAAAATATTTACAAGTAAAATCAGTGATTTTTTTTCCCTCCACTGAGCACATTACTTCACAACGACGGTTATTTCACAATGAAGATTGCCAGACACTTGGCAATCTTTCTTGTGGAGAATAAGCCAGCAAGATTAACCAGTTAGGCTTCATCTTAACAGGTTTACAGCAACTCTGAAATGTTAAGTTTACAAATCAAAAATTCTAAAATGTTTGGCTCTACCCCGTCATTTCTGAGAGCAATGATTGTCACCGGCGTGGCTCTGTTTATAAATTGTAGTCTGCTTGCAATGAAGCATAATGTGAAAGCAAACCGCAGCAAACAAACAAAAAAATAAATAAAATCCATTTTTGGTCTGGACCAAACAAGCAAACCAAGTGATTCTCCTGGTGTGAACACACCCTTAGATGCAACCCTGTCCCAACAAACTTCGATCAAATGAATGGCTCTCAACAGGCCTCAACAGGTAATTAAATAATTTGTTCCAGTTGTGTTGGGGCAGAGATCCATCTAAAACCCCTACAAAGGTAGATCTCAAGGATCAGGGCTGGTAACCCCTGGCGAATCAATATTCATCTAAGATTCTCAATTACCTCTTTGAACTACAACTAGCTGTAAATCCAGGGCTGTGAGAACAAAAAGCAACCGACGACTTTCTGAAATGGTTCTAAGAATCAGTTAAAAGGCTCCAGCAGGGCATAAATGTTGTGTAAGACCATGTTTGATGGAAAGCCATCATTGTCTGCGGATACTTCCACCAGAGAATGCAATTCGAATGATCAGACAGATGACGCATTCTCCTTGAATCTACATTTAAAAGGCTAGAAATAAAAGAGCCATGAAAGAAATAAGAACACTTTAAGCAGCATTCTTCAGTCCATTGAAATAAAATGCTGTAATTTCAGTAAATCCATTTTGAGTAACCATTATTTTATAGATTTTCCCGAGCTACAATATTACTCAAATGTCTGAGCACTCTGACTCATACAGAAAATGTCCTAATTTGAAATGTACACTATATAAAACACATTTGTGTGTGTGTGTGCCATATTGTATGTTACAATTAACTGAAGGGCTAAGATGCTCATTAGAAAATAGTTAAAAGCAGCAAACATGTAAAAGTCTAGACACATTTAATATAAGAGATGCTTGTTTTAAGTTTTTGGCTGACTTAGGAAATTCAGAGTAATTCAGCTGAACCATTTTCTCTTCCACTTCAATTTTTTATTCCTTAGTATTTCTCAACCACACAAAATCCCTCAAAAATCATTGACATTTGTATTTGGAACATCACAGACAGGGGAAACCTCAGGAGGGATTCAGCGTTTCTTTTTATTTCAGAATAATCAATTACCTAAGCCAAATTTTCAAAATAGTTTTCACTGCCTCATCTAACGCATGGTAGACAAAATCCTTTCTAATGTTTTCCACCCAATAAGTCTAAAATCAAATTAGATTCAATATTGTTTGCACAGAAGTTTGATACATCAAATTTGTTTTTATAAAATGGTGCCCATGCTACTTACAAAATCTAATATTCCTTCCATAACAATGGAGCTCATTCAAAGCACACATTCTTCTTATTTTACACTATTTATTCTATTTCTCCCTCTATTTGTCTTTTTTTATTGAGCCCATCTCTCTTTTGTGTGATACTCTTGAATGCAGATGATGCTGCGATGCCAGGCATCCTCTAGGGATGCAGGAGAGTCAAACAGAAAGGAGCGGTCGAGGAAAAGAGAAAATAAAATGACAAACACGAACATGGGGGATCCTGGGGGCAACTAAAAATAGCACAGGGAGAGAGGAGGGCGGGGGTACGGGAGAGTCTGTAGGCGAAATGATGAGGGAAACATAGACTGGTTTATTTTTAGGCATTTTAAGAATGAACAGTTTTTCAGGCAGAACAGGAATAAAAAGAAGGATTTTACAGCTGAGTGCATGTTCCCTTCACTCAAATAAATAAGGATCTATTTTTAGAGCTGCTGTTGTCTTCTGTAAAACTAGGTCAGACTGGAAAAGTGTCCTAAATGATACAGCTACTATGTGCATATGAACCCCTGTTATCAACACAACCACTCATTTCTCAGGTCTCCACCAACGTCAGTCATTTTAGCTCTTGTATATGCAGAAGTAATCATCACTGAAAATAATCTGAGACCAGCAAATGTTTAACTAAGTCAATCGCATGTCAGAATAATAGAACATAGCTGCTTACGGTATCACTAATTTAATAGCAAAAATAGCTCAAACTGATTTTCCTATATAAAAATATATTGACAAGATATAATAATAAAAAATACACTTTTATATTCCACTCTAATTTACATTTAAAATCATCTCATATATTAAATAATACTACAGCCGGATTTACCACTTATTCAAATGTGACAAAAAAGTAAATAAATCTCAAAAAATAAAACAATCCAAAAAATTTTACAAAGCAATTCATTATGTATTGCAGGTAATAACCAGCAGAGGGAGACATAGAGTTCCACTCAACAGAGACAAAATCCAGAAATTTAAAGTTGCAAAGAAAACACATCATAAAAATGTTAGTTGGATTAATAAATGCTTATAAATGTATAATTTATGCAAAACATTGGATAAAATGTTAGAATAATTATTAGTAGTAGTTTTCTTCACAAACAAAAATCTTAGCATGTATGTTTTTGTTATACAATCATTTTCATCCATATACATGACTTAGCATGTTCAACCCTAGGCTCAGGCCAAACTACAAAGAAAAAAAGCAAGCAACATCTCAAGCTACACACACGTCAGACAGCAAGGTAAATGTGAAGACTATCACACTGTTAATAAAACATAGACAAAGTAACTGAGCTGCAAAATGGTAGGGTGGCTTCTCCGGGTCAGGGACCAGGTCCTGTCCCAAGAGGTGGATGAATAGATGGTCATTAAAATATCTAACTCACTCTGTGCCATACAGACTGTGCCATACAGACTGTAAGCATGGATTCCAAAGATAAGCTAAATAAAATGAGTAAAATGTATAATGTGCTTTACAATATTGAAGTAACTACAAGGGCTCAATCATATTTTTATAGATTCTTCTGCTCAACATTTCTTACAGTCTTTTGTGACTGTAAGAAATTACTGTTGAACTGTGGGAACCACTGAACCAGAATCTTGAGGATTCTGCATCTCATGTATGCCTCATTTATGAATGACTCTGGAGTTGTTATATAATCAGGCTGTCCTCCCAATCAAGTCCACTTCACCGAGACAAAGTTTGTGAATGAAAGTAGCAGTGGAGGCCAACAGGCTCCTTTTGCCCCACTGCATATTCTAAATCATTTTGCATGAGTGATCCAAAAATAAACTCCCTTCTCCCTATGATGATTTTCCATTTATAGCCACACACACACAAAAAAAGATCAAAAGAAACTTCACTTCCCAACTTCACTTCCAAACATTTTCCTCTCTCTGGCAGACTGATGTGACTGAGCATGTTAAAAGGGATTCTGAACATTTTCAACTAAACCAATCTGCCTAATTTCTCTACAATCTACACTAAGATCAACAGCTCAAAACAGATCAATTTTAACTAGTATAGTTCCCATACAGTATGCTTATTTCTAACACACACACACAGTCTTACAGCATCTGTGTTGAAATGTGGACTTCGAACTCTAGAGTTACGCGTAAGGAGTAACATCGGGTAGCCTGTTCAAATGTCAAGGTTTGATCAGTGAGCAGCATGGAAAGATGGACAGTATTCAATCTGATTTGATAATCCACTCAAACCATAATCCAGTCACAAGATCAGTTTACAACCAAACTGTCTGATCATTCCATCGTGTTCAACCTACCAGAAGGCAGTCACCCACATTTACTGTTAGATAGGTCAAGAGAGGTGTGTGCGCTGCTGCAAAATGGGAAGATAAATATAGATTCAGCAGATGTGGATTATTAAAATATGGTAGAAAAGCGGCTGCATGGCAGTGTAACAAACTACTACGTTAATTTTATCATACAAAACGTCGATACACACATATTTTGTAGCTACGATTAGTTATGCAGACTAACAGCATTTTAAAAGTATGAACAATGAGATTGTGATAAATGTATAAAGTTTATCAGATTTGTTTTTTGGGGGTTTTTTTTACCTTCCTATTTGCAAACGTGATTCAGCACATTATCATTGCAATTCTATGCATTACTCAAACAGACTGGATACATTGTAGTTGGGAACAAAGAAAACAACTGCAACTAGTGACAGTTGAATAGTGCACATTGTCCTGATACTGGCACAGATATTTTCTCATTTGCAAGGCCATTCTAAGTGTTGTAGGCAGAGCACAATCTAGTGAGATAGTGTCTTTACTCTAAAGACTATCTGGTCCTAAAGTCAATACCAAAATGGGGCAAAGGGCATGTAGGTACGCAGACATTTGTAACAAGATTTAAAGTCTTCAGGAACAGATGTTGCAGATCAAATTGACAATAATATACCAGATATATTTATTGGTCAGAGATGGGATAAGATTTGGATAAAAATAAAATTGTGTTGATGCTTATGGCCGTGGGCAGGAAGATTCTTCATAGTGGCTCTGAAAAAGCCTAAGAGAAACTCTGCAATTTCACCATAATATCTAAAATGGCAATTGAATGAAATGACAAGCTGTTTTAGGTTTTAGAAGACAAACTGTCTCTTATTGGGCATTGGGTATCACCAGTCTGAGCTTCTCTGTCCTGATAGGTGCATATTTATGATGACATACTTCTACTCTCGCTGTAATCCGATTAACAAGAGAAGTATAATAAAATATAGACGAGCCAGACAGATGTAGATACATACATGTTGGTTTAACGCTACGCAAGATTTGCTGTTATCATTTAACCTCCCTTGTTACAATTCTCACTTCACCAAAGCCTTATCAAAAAGACTCACTGTCACTTTATTCCTGCCCGCTCAAGATCAGTTTTAACTGCGATATTCCTTGACATTAGTGTTTCCAAACCTCTAGACTCTCACCTGCCCACTTTCCCAGTGTGTTGGGGGAGATGCGTCTCCCGTTGCCCAGCACCCACACCCTGAAGCCGGACAGCAGCCGGTACACGGAGCACACGGACAGCCAGGCCGCGGTTAGAGCCCCCAGCCAGAACAGCGGCGCTTCCACGGCCTTATACATGGCTTCTCCGCTGACAGACATCACCGCACCGGTCCCTCCTCTGTCTCTACTCTGTGGTGACACCGACACCCGGACCTCTAACCTCTCCGTTAATAAAACAGCCGCTGCTCAAAGTGCAAAGGGAATCCCAGCTTAGACGCCCGAGTCAGACGCTTCCTCGTGTGTGTTTCGCTGCTGGTGATTGGCTCGTTCTTCTTCTTCTTTTGTACGTTTCTTAGCAACAGTGGAAAAACTGAAGCGTTATCGCCACCTACCGTTGAGCAAAATGTCAGGAATTCAAACAGTTCAATGATCGATAGCTGGATTCTCTTTTTCTCTGGAAATGAACGATTTATTTAGATTTTTTTTGTGATGCAGACATTTTACTTTTATTTTTTTATTTTTCTTTACTTTATATTCTATTTTATACTCTTGAATAAAATAGATATCTGGCTATATCTGTTCACTTATAAACAACGGAATTTTAATTTAAGCTTATTTTATTTATTTATAGACATAAAAATCTGATTTATCATTTACTTAACTCTACAGCTTTGTATCTATATGCTTTTTTTGTTTTGTTTTTTGCTTGTTTGTTTTTTGTTGTTTTTCACCACTATTTATACTCGTAATTTTTTAAAATGCAAGGTGTTATTTCAGGAGAAACCCGTTTTGAATATATACGTGAGAGAACAATATGTTAAAAGATACTAGTCAGTACAGTTAATTAACTAAAACCCATAAACCAAAGAACTAAAACACACTCTAGCACTCAATAAATTGCAAACTCTTTTTCTATGTGGTCTTTGCACTTGCCATCTAATTTCTTTTTACATCTCAAGATATTTTAAAGATATATCGTAATTCTGAAGTACTTTATTGTATTTAATAATATATATTTAGTTATTATTTTTATTTTTTGTCATTTTTTTATTATACAGCTGATTTGCAACAGTTGATTTTCAACTACATCTTTAAATTTACTGATTTTACAGAATTTTAAGTTCATTTAAATATTTATTCATTTGATATATTTGGTACTTGACTTAACTGTACAATTAAATCTACAAGTTATGTGGTGGTGGATGAAGATAAGCTGTGTATCCTATATATTTAAAAGTTAAATTAGACATGTGCTTGTTTGTCTACCTTTTTGTTTATAGACGTATGAAACTGAATATGCAATATTGAATTTCACCAACATGACATAAATCATGTTGGTATGAACATGATTTATATCTTGCATGATTTTTGTACTAGATTTATCATGTTAAGGAAACCAGTTTAAGAAATTAAAAACTGAAAAATTGAGCTGTATATATATTAAAATGAAATAACCTATGTTTAACCTGAATGTATTTTAATAACTTCTTGATTGTGTTGGAATTATATTTTTCCCCTCAAATTGATCATTGATTTCACTTCACTTGTGTTATTTGACTGCTATTTTATACAACACTATTTAATTTTTACCTTTCTTTAGGTTTTTGTGCTTTCCTGCATCTATGGGTTATGTTGTTAGATTTGTTGATTAACATTTTAGAGAACCTTGATCTCTTGTTCGAAAATAATAAACCTTAAGTCAGCAATGGCACTAAAAATGCACAAAGACATGGTACAAGGAATAGGTTTAAAACTTCATTAATGCCAACACAACTCCTTCATGTTTTAATAAAACCCATACTTATGTCCAAGTTATTATACAGATGCACACACACACACACACACACACACACACACACACACACACACACACACACACACACACACACACACACACACACACATACGCATAACATAGTTCAGTCAAGTGGAGCAGACATCAGTGGTCTATAACGTTAGTGTGAGCGTTACTTAAGCGCATTGCTACTAAAAATAGAAATGCACCAATTGTAAACATGGGTCTAAACTGTCGGCTGTGGACTTTCAAAGGAACCTGAATGAAATTTAAATCAGAGCATTGTCTTGGTCGCAGATGGACCGGAAGCTGATCCTTACTGTGAATGGCCCCAGGCAGGACCTGTGAGTCGGCTGCTCATGCCTCACTGAGTGAGTGTGTTGTAGATGAATGAGGAGTGTTGATTTCAACTGTGGCATTGATTGGTTCATAAAAAAAGTGCCAAGCTTGTTAATATATTTGTACTTAAAATGTCTGTAAAACAGTGTTGTAGGCCGATGATCAGGCATTCTTATTCTACTGGGCTTTCCTTTTGTTTTATGCTTATTAAACTCTACTTTATTGTTTATTTGCTTTGCAGGCTTACAATGACAATAATAAACTTGGTTTTTGTATACTATTTATTGCATAAATTCCACTAAACTTAGAACAAAATTAATAAAATAAACATAATTTCCACTGGCTTTCATTTACATCTTCACAATGTGGATATTACATCTCCTAAATGAGTGAAAACTGGTCATGTTGATTTGAATCTCCTTCCGGTTTTTTATTATTAATCTGAATTCATGTGAACAGTGATTACATGTTAGCAGTGTTTAATCTATGTTACATGCAGTGTTTAATCTATATTACTTGGGCATTGATATATTAGTAAAGTTGACAAAGTAAACTCACCAATAATGCAAAAGTTTAAAAATATATATGTTTTATTTGCATAACGATGCAATCTGTACACAACTTCTCACACCTAAATGAAAACCATAATAATAATAGTAAAAAAGAATAAATTAAACAGAGCTATGAAAACTCAAATAAGGGTGTTTTCACTTTTTGATTGAAAACAGGAGTAAATTTATTTACCATACATGTAGATCTTAAAGCAAAGATGGGCATTCACATAACTTCTGACATATCAGTTTTATGTTGCCAACCTTATTAAAGAGAAAAAAAGATTCATACTTCAACTACTTTCCAATTAGCCTAAAAGAGTGATATATATATATTTTCTTCGATTCAGTGTTTGATACATGCTGGTCTTTGGTGACATTAGTACCGCGTCACATCTTTGTGGGAGCTTAACACAGCAGAATGTCTTTCCACCTAGAACTCATTCATCCATTGTATACTCCTGCTTATCTTTGCAGGGTTGTTGGGGTAGGGTGACCTATCTCTAGCGGTCAATGGGCGAGAGGTGGGGCACACCCTGGTCAGATCGTCAGTCTGTCATAGACATACATGACACACATTCACTCCTGAGGGCAGTATAGAGAGACCAATTGAGAGACCCATGCATGCATGGGTTCAATCAATTTAGACTGCTGCTTGTAAATAACAGTCTCCCATCCAGATACATATACAACTGCTTCTAATTAAAATCCAAGCCCATACTGTGTACGGAAAGAAAGAATTAAATAATGAAAGAGAAGGAAAAAGACTGGATAGTGGCAAAGATTTTCACAGTCATAACAGTTAATGTTGATTCATAGTTCTTGTTTTTATTTATGAAGAGTTAAAACACGTTCTGGTAGATTTTCTCATGAAAAAGGAGCATAATGAAAATACAGTGTAACCCTGCAAAAGAAACCCAATAAGAATAAAAAACATTTTCAGCTTCTAAACATTGTTTAGTCCAAGAGACACACATTTTAAATCCATTTAAATTGTCACATGTTAAAAATATGCTTTAATTCCCCTGCTTTTTCAAGGGACTGTGACCGATGTGCAGATGCTGATGTGTATGAGATGAAAAATTGCAAAGAAAGGGATGAATCACAAACATGATGCTCCTTAGTTTGTGAGGAATTTGATAAATTTGAACATTTCTAGGAAAAACTGTGAGGGGAGTTTAGTGCCCCTGCTCCTCGACATGGGTAAAATATCAGCATCACACCTATTTAAAGGAGCTTTACGATTAATGAGCGGTTCAGTCATTTACGTCAGCAGCATATTGGGTAAAAAAGAAGAATAAATAGAGGAATAAATAATACCTTCAGATGTTGTAGCAATGAAACACAAAAAATATTATGTATGGAGAGTTTAATAAAAGGTGTGGTAATGTGTGGAAGGTAAAAAAATAAGAACACAAAAAGTTAAGTCATTTGCCTGAATATTCAGAAACCAACCTATTAATACAGTGCATGAATAGAACACCTAATCACAGCTTGCAAAAATAAGAAGAAACAAATTAATTTGCTTTCTAGCGGAATATTTAGTATTTACATCATTAATAACTAGATAGAAAAACAACTCTTGATGTCTTAATAGACTCAATTGAAGTGCAGTTTATAGATGAGAAGGCAGACATTCTCGAAAAGCAAAACCAAAATATGATGCAAATTTTTGTTCACATCTTTTCCAGGATTTCCCACTCACTGTAGAGTCCACTTGCTGACCTAGATGTTGTTTGGTCACTGCTGCTGTCTCCAGGTGTTGTGTGCTGTATTTGCGTGTGAAGTGGGGAGCCTGGGAGTTAAAGCGGTAAAAAAAATTAGAACTTGTACACAACGTGAGGGAGCAGAAACAGTAAAAATCAAATGTCTTTTGCTGCGTCAAACAGAAAAATGACTTGAAAACATCCACACGCTGGTGTGACGGAGGAAATATGATGAAGATGGATAGATTCCATAGATGACTTCTATTTTCAGGTTAAGTGTATGTAATAATACATGTGATAAATTGAACGTGAAAAGTGTATTGAAAAAGAAAGCAATTTGGTATTTGTATTGATGTCTTAAAATGTAAAAATCTAAATATATACCAGATTTTGGATAACTTATTACACGGCAAATTCTGGGCATAGTGATAATTGTTTTTATTTTCACCCACTTATTACATTACGGAGTCTTTCACATGCACCTGTTTACAATTCAAATAGAGCAATAGAACAAAATTGAAATATTGCTGAGATTAGATAGATAGATAGATAGATAGATAGATAGATAGATAGATAGATAGATAGATAGATAGATAGATAGATAGATAGATAAATAGATAGATAGATAGATAGATAGATAGTTAAGTGCAATCAATATGTTTTTAAATAAATAAATAAAGCATGTATATGTATCCAAAACATACATTATTTTCTATTTCACAACTCTTCTGAAATCCAGATATTTTTTTCTTAAATTTCTTTATTCTTTTCCCCCCCTTTGCACAGCTAAGCAACATTTTTGCGTAACTGTGCAAACTGCTGAAGAGTGAACTGTGCATGAAAGGTGTGTGCATCTTCCATACACAGTTTGCCTTTTCCTCCTTCCCATGCAGAGACATAATAGTTGTATTTAAGTATCGAAACCAAACGTCGTCCTATTCCATTCAAACACGGCCTGTGTGTGTGGAAGCACTTTGAGGGTCCAGCTCTCGTCGTTGCCACACACCAGAGAGCCCGTTTGGACAGCAGCAGTGTGTGACTCCTCCATCCAAATCAACACGGGCGACGTTAACGTCCTCCACGAATGCTTTTTGGGGTAAGGGCTTCCCGGATTCATGTATGCACAGCAAGCCCAGACCGCAAAAAGATTCGTGACGGACAGCTGCTATAAATCACAGTGAATCTCCGGTCCACGACTCCCCGGGGGTCTTCATCCTCAAAGTGTCTTCAGCTTTTGCACTGTCGTTTGACTTGTTCATTGACTGAACTGCATTTAATCTGAACACTCGTCTAACTGGTATTGGCTTTGCAGCAACACGCAGCCTTGTTATTAAAAAGAGCGGCGATGAATAGAGGCGGTATCTTATCGGCGTTATAGACTTTAACACGCAGCAGAGGAATGCTTGTGGTCTGATTGGACGGGGTACCCAGTCATCCACCAATGGGGTTGCAAAGAAAAAGAGCACCTAAAAAGCAGGAGGCCAAAGCACCTGACAGTTTCTTGACTACCTCTGGTCTCATGGACATCAGGGCGGTTTAAAACAATCAGGCTGCAGCTGAAAACGCTCGACGTTTCATCATAATCAGACGTGTGGATCCAAACTGGACGTGTCACTCAGAGCGCATTCATCTTAAATACACATAAAGTTTTATTTCATTATTTGCAAAGGGTTAATTTTGCTCCAAACCACCAGCTGCTGATGTAGGGGCCCCACCCTCGCCTCGTTTTCATTGGGCCGCCCAGTCTTTCAGTCGAGGACGCGTCTCCCCAGCCTGTCACGATTCTCCCCATCTGTCTCGAGCGCACCGGAGCCAGACGCCACTGACGCAGCACGCGCCTTACTCACTTTTAGCAGTCACGACTCGAGGCTCATCGTGCAAAAAAAAAAAAAAAAAAAAAAGGGAGGAGAGATGAAAAAAAAAAAATTCTGCAAACGGATTCAAATTCTAAATGTAGCATTTGGCGTGAGGCGTCGAACTGCTCTCCCTTCAGTTTAAGCATAACAAATAAAATGGTGTTTATTCACGCAGCGGTAATGCGTGAAGATCAAAACCCGTCAAAAAAGCATAAAACTCTGGTGCATCAAACTGATCAGAGCTGCTCATGGCCGGTATTCGTAGTTGCGCTGGGTGTAAACCAGCAACCGTTTCAGCACCGCGACCAGAAGGACAGCTCCCCGAGAACCGCTCAACAAACCTCAGAATCAGGATCACTGGTTAACGACAGCAAAGAATACTGACAATTCATATCTCATAAATAGAGAGAAGACTAATTGAACTATTTTAATAACAGTGTCTGAGGGTGATCCCCGTGTAGCTGTAAGCACACACCGGTTGATGTTCCCTCCAGCAAGCTGAAGGAATAGCAGCAATTCTTACAAAAAAAAAATAAAAAAAATCTCCCCTTAAAGGCTGTGTGTTTCAACCCTAATCAAAGAGTTGCAATGCCCAAAATTTTACGTAAAAAAAGAACAACAAGGAATAATACTGATGCAGAATACTGGGATAAAAAGGAAACAGGTGCATTCAGGGAAAAAAAAGGTTAGAACAACTCACCATTGCAGCTGCAGAGATTCTGATAAAAGCACGGAAAGAAGCTTTTTTTAAAAATAAAAATGGACTAAACACCCTATTTGTCCATTAAATCTGCTCCGGCTTTTCTCTTCTCTCACTGTACTCTTGAATGGTATGCCTTTTATAGGAGTGATGCCCCCTATCTATTTCTGGATCACGATCCAACCCCGTTTCTATTTTTAGCTCGCGCGTGATGAAAAAAGAAAAGCTCGCAGAGGTTCCTTGGAGGAATTTCGAGCGTGCGGCTGTTTGAGAGCGAGCGCGAGCCTTGTTTGCACGGTGGGCTGCACGCACGCACGCACGCACGCACGCACGCGCATGCCCACCCGCATATTGTCCAATATATAGTGATCGTGATTTCCACAAAGGAAACCACTCGGACTGGGTTTGCAAAACAGGAGTTAATAATGTGCAAATTTTGACTCTTAGAAAAATAAAAAAAATAATGATTTGTCGCTGAAAACACGGAGGCACCCTCGTCTCCCAGCGCGCGCGTGCGTCCATGCGCGCAGAGACGCACCCACCATGTGGAAAAGGAAAAGAAAAAAGAAAAAAAAAATGGCGAAAATAGTCAAACGAGGCTATAATTGTAGAGCTTGGTGGTGGATAATTGGGTGTCCTTTTTTATTTTTAACGCCGAAACAAATGGATAACTAAAACAGACTTCCTTCTGCTGCGGGCTGCGTCAGTCACACAGGCATTGACGTCAGGTAGAGAATCTCCCACTTTGAAGGTGGAAGCAAAAGCCTGCGTTTTGCCTTTAATGTGAACAAACACCATCCAGGGCCCAATTAGCCAGTAAAAAATGTAAACGAGTAGAGGATGAACCAAAAGACTAAGCCTGCACCTCTTTCAATAGACCGAACTGGCCGCGGTTTGGTGTCTCTAAAACGTCTGTTTTATTTTCACATAGAGCATCAGGAGCAAAAAAACGGTGAGTAATGTGAGAATGGACTCGTATACAGATCGCAAATGTGCTTAAAATGGACTTCAGGTTGGGTTTACTCCTTGGAAACAACCACAAGTGGCCCCTCCGACTGATAATGCGGAGCAGCAGAAAAAGGTGGAGGGTTGCCGCGGTCTGAGTCCTGCAGACTCCCCCCCCCTGCATAGGGCAGAATGCTGAAACGCGTAGTAACCGAGCGGCGCTTGGCCGACCGATGATGCTATTTTTAACTCCCATACTCAACACGCCTGGCGCTGCGGGTTTCTCTGCTCAAGGTGTTACTGTACTGGAAGCGGGATATTAAGCCACGGCTGCTTTCATCGGGCAAATTACCGCCTTTCCAGGATAAAAAAGAAAATAGAAATTGAATAAAAAATTATCAAATATTTTCTGTGTTCTTTTTTTTTTAAAGCGTGTCTCTTTAAGAATGGAGACACTGTCTCATTCATTAAAGCTGCAACCTGCAGGATTTTCATGGCATTGCATTTGCAGGAGAGCGAACTTTTGCTTCTTTTTCTGTCTTATTAACATGTTTTCCTGATTACGCTGCAGCTACGATGTTCACTCTTGTCTATGTTTTAAACATTCAAATGTTTTAAAAAATAAAGACCAGTTATTGATAATGCTGACCCACTCATAATATTTGCAATACAGTGAGACCTGATGTGATGAGTAGCCTTTCACAAGGAAATTGAGACTATAAATATCGTTTATATAATAATCTATAAATCTGGGAAATTTTATATTTTCAATTCAGATTCCACCATTTTTCCAGGCTTGATTAATAGAAGTCTTGAAACTGAGTGAGATTTTAACCTATCAGATGGTGATGGAGCAATGAGGGAAAACCAAAACAAGTAGGGAGAGGTCTGTAGTTATGATACAAGGAAATTTGTGGAAGCAATTCCTAAGCTTTGCATAATATCAGAGGCTATTTCTGGACATTTGTGCTTTCTACAGTAACAAGGACTTTAGTAGATATGCAGTTTCTGATCTGATATATAACTTAGATATGTATAGACTTACTTAGAGCAAGTATTTTATTTATGTTTGAACAGTGCAGAAAATGTATAATTTCTCATGCATATTGACTTGGCCTACAAATGACACAGCAGGCTCTGCAGATAGAAACTAACATTAACACAATAAACAGGGCCGGCCCAAGCCTCCATGGGGCCCTAAGCGAAATGCGGTTTTGGGGCCCTCTAGATCTGCTAACAATGTGGACTGGCTGCAATCAGCAGTCCAATCATTAGATCATTCACACACCTGCTATAAACTTATTGCATCTCTTACATTATATACATGTAAATAACTAAGGAATATTTTTGCATCTAGAGATACCCAGATTAGAAAACAAGTCCAAATCATCACCCCTCACCAAAATGGTTGACAACTGGTGATACTGTTAGATTTGGTTTTCTCCAGACATAGTATTCTATATCTTGGACAAGCATTTATGCTTTTTCCTTTCCCTGGCACAAGGACATACATTTTTGCAGAAGTCTTTTGGCCTCCAAAAAACCTTCTGGAGTCTAATATGTTGTTCTTGGTTCTTTGCAGTCTGCTTGAACATTGCATGATCTGAACCAATGGGAATCTTGTCATGAGGCCTTTTCCTGGGAAAATAGTGATAGGTTTAGCTGTTTTCCATTTGTAAATGACATTCTCACTGCAGATGAAAGGTTTTAAACTGTTTGGTAAAGGGTCTTATAGCTCCTCAGGTCCATTAGTAGCAGAATTTTGAATGAAGTGTTGGGAACTCATTGGTGAGCTGTCCATGGTGCTGAAGTCCTGTTCAGATTGAGGTTTAGGATGATGTGCACAAGGCTGCAAGATGTTTTGGACGTCAATTCACTAAAAAATAGCATTAATCAACAATCCTTTTGAGATGTTTTTTATTCATTTGTTTTTAAGTGAAAGCATTCAATTTCCTGTTCCTAATCTTTAATATACACTGACTGGAACATGACTCTGATACATGCTGTTGAAATGATCAGGTGATGAACTAATTATAAATATGTGTTGTGTTCCGTCTGATACAAATACTTAGCTTAAGTAAAAGTGAGAAGAAAGTCCGTGTTGTTAAAATTTAACACGAAATGCCAATAAATATATTGTTGCAGCATAAACTATGGTTAAAAACAAAGAAAAGCTGACATTGTGGATACATGCATCCATATATGTATTTACTTACTTCTTGCAAAGTTCCCAGCGACCTGGTGTCTATTGTCACCCATCAATAGGTGGGAGGTGAGGTGAACCTTGGAGGTGCCTTAGATACAACCTGACAACATAACAGACATTTCATAACTAAGCACAGGAGCAACAATGTCAAATGGGATCTTTGACCAATTAGTTTCTCGTCGTGAGTCACAGAGGAAAATGCTTTGTAGGTATGATTTTGCAACTTTGCATTCTCCTTCAATCCCTCTAGAATATTCCTTTATATCTCCATAATCTATAAGAAGGGAACTTCTGATATTCCATGTTAATATTTACTGTCCAAAAACAGACCCTTCTCCCTTTTCTTTTTAGTATATGAGTAAAACTTGAGACATGGTTCCTGCTGTTTTGTTATCAAGTACATGTAATTAGTTGTTCAGGAGTTTGGTCTGTTTGGAAGTGACAAAAGTCAAAATTTTAACCAAATTAAATCAAGGAGCCCATTCTAGTAATCCACAGCGGAGAGGTGGGATACACCCTGAACAGTTCATTAGATTACCGAGAGAAATATAACTACACACTCTAACACTCATGCTCTGATCAATTCGGTATACAAAGTAACCCAACATGTCTTATTTGATTCTACATAAGGAAAGAAGAGTATGATGCGTAAACCTACACTTGGAAAAGAGGAAAAAGCCAAACTTCACAAAGATAAGGTGACATAGAGGCATAAATCATAAAATCTGAGTAAAACTGAAATCAAATTTCTATTTATGGCCAAGACAGGTAGACTTCTGCCTAGGAATTGTAGACAAATGATTATATTTGATGAAAACTGCCTCAAATTTCCAATGAACACATAAAATGGAATCTGAAACAAAGATTCAGCCTGTGTATGAAATCTTAATGCACTTTATCTCAGTGCCTTTAAAAATAGTCTTTCATGTCCATGTAGGGAACTCACAATTATTACATAATGTCTTGCATCACTTTCATTCAGTGTTTCTAAAATAAACCATGCTGAGCTAAATTTACGCTACTTGCATACGCTGAGCAAATTCCAACATGCCTGTGAGCATCAAAAGTTTACTATAACGACAAACGACTGAAAAGTCAAAAACTATCCCTTTTGAGAATCTATAAAGCTAATTTATTAGGAAGTGAATGCAGCATTCTTCTGTTTCCAAAGTGTAATGAATATTTATATACACTAAATCCCAAATAGTATTTTTTTTAGTGAAGCTATTCAACTGGTTACTAACACACAAATGCAAAAATAAAATAAAAAAAAATAATTTTAGTGAACTCAAAATCTAATAAGTATCTCCTCCTTCGAAAAATAAGAGAAGTTTTTTGTATTTATTTAAAAGTACAAGCTGTACAAAATACTAATTCAAATACTGATATTTGGAGAGTGGTGGTTGCTGTGGAGAGGATAATATTTAAATCAAAATTTAACATATCTGGAATATAATGTTTCAAGATAAGAATGCCTTTGCGGTAACAAAAAATTAGCTGCCTCAGCTTCAAAAGTCTTAACAAAGGAGTCCCAGTGAGAATACGATCGCTCTGAAAACACTCAATGGGAACAGAGCTTTCACACACACCATTCAATGCAGTGTTTCTGTGGTGTGCCAACTCACATGCCTATTACATAACAGGGCTCCTACTCCCAGGCCCAACACCCCTGACAAATCCATGCACGCTTTGCAGCACATGAGCTATTTATACACTGCACCCAAGACAGGGATGGTCAAAAATACCTCTCCAGTCAATTATTCATTGAGAAACATTCCAAAACAAGAGTGAAGAAGAGGTTTGACTGCACAGACATGGCGAGTGGGGATGACAGTAAATATGGTCCATTTGTAATGCAGCAGGTTTTGTCCATAGTGGCTCTAAAGGAGAGGGGAGGGCTTTGTAGCTGCAAATTTCCTCTTGCATGTGCTTTTCTTTTTTTTTTTTTAAAAATAGGATTCCGTGCATACACTTTAGTTCCTCTGCAACCATCTTGTTACTTCACAGGATTCTAAAAATAGCAGGCTGTTTTGTGCTCAAGCCATTTTTAGAACGAGTATTTTCAGGGGGAAAAAAAGCCAGCAGGAAAAAAAAAGTGCCTTTTCACATGAATATTATGTGGCTGTTCCTTCTATGTGAATGAACACAATGTTCCATCCTTGGTTCATGACGCTCCATGCTGCAGAGGCAACAGCACATTCCAATGCATAGCTCTAAATAGCCCGGGGATAATTTATTTTTTAAAATATATATGAGTGAAATATTGTTTGATTGAAAGATAACCATTTTTCATACTTCACTATAATATTATTATATTATATATGTAATTTTATTAAAAAAAGATCCTTAGCATATTTAAAGAATGCTGGAAATGCAGTACAGAAATGTAAATAGTTTATGTTGGAAGTAAAACCAGCTCCAAAATGTGAGTCTGGTTAGCAGCAAACAAGGACAAGTTGAGTGACAATAGAACTTAACAGAAAAGCTTGTTTAAATATGCAAATAACTCATTCTGGAAGCTCGTTTTTGCAAGATAGTTCATCACTGCAGCCATGTAAGATTTAAATAACAAACAAAAATGCATGTTCTGCAGTCTTGTGGCAACTAATAAACAACAACACAAAAGAAGATGGGGAACAAAGTAGAGCCAGTGGACATTACTATAAAGATGGAGTTTGCTAGTCAGCATCTATGTTAGCATTTGTTGGAATGCAAATTACCAAAAGCATTGGTCACTTATCTTTACATACACAATTTTTTAATGACTTCTCATTTATGGCACAAACTACACCTGGGCAGTAGATGTCTGCAGATCTTACTTCTTTAAGAAACCCCTGAGATCTTAAAAACCTTTATTTACGGTATAAAATTATGACAGGATTTACAGGTCAAGAAGTTGTATTGAATTCATTTAGGAACATCAACATAAAAAGGGGATTCAATTTCTTTTCAAATTTAAAATAATTCATCCCTTTTCCTTGAATCAACAACCATGTACTTTGGGCATATTTTGTCATTAGCAACTGCAGACTTCAATATTTTGTAGACATTTTTCTAGAGAAAGGTCCAATTTTTTTAGAGCAACACATTTCATCTGCATAATTCATTTAGACTGTATCGATACTTTCCACATTTTCCAGCAACAGAACTTTATGCCAGTCATAAAATGTATTATAATACATGTTTTTTGCCTTTTCATTTCTATGAAATTATTATTCATAGATTATTTTATGAAATAATGATTCTATGAAATAATACATTTCATAGGATGAAATGTATTATTTATATCATTCAGTAAAAAAATCTATATACTTCAGGAAAATAAATCCATCAAAAAATTACTAATCTTAGAAAATATTTCTTCTCAGTACAAGGTTTTATTCAAACATATGATGAATTTCCTGGTTGATGAAGTTTTAATGGTCTCACTTTCTGAATTTATATATTTAATGCAAGAATGAAAATCTAAATCTGTATGCCCTAAAAAAGTGCATCACTCAAGTGTATTTATATAACATATATTATATAATGCACAGCACTTTTGTCCTTGTCCTTTGAAGACATATTGTAACAGTGTCTAAAAGATGAAGCATTAAGATTGAATAAAATGAAAGTGGTGTCGTCATACTCAGAGGGAGATGATGTAGGAGCTGACAAACGATGTCTGGCTAGAAAAGGTCCAGCAGCACCACCATTAGGCCAGAGTGACTTGTTTTGGATGAGAGTTTAAACCAGGATTTTTTTTTTTTTTTTACAAAGGAGCAGCACAAATAGCTTATGCTAAACTAGGAAGAATACAACCAAAGTTTTCACTTCCTAAGGACATGCATACATCACACCAAGAAATAAAAGGAAATCCACAAGATTCCTTTAAAACTGTACATTTAATACAGATTTGTTTTTAATAGACTGTCAATGATAAATCCTTTTTTGCCATGTAATTTCCACATGTTGAGAAGCAAATGAAACAGCATGTCATTTTCACTCTTTCATATTTAAATTAGCTTGTAGCAAAATCAGTTTGTAGGTCCCATATAAATAGGAATGATAAAAAGAAAAAAGTGCATAAACCGAGAATTCCCATTCATTGAAAGAAGCACAGAGGGCATTATTAAAACTCATTTAACTTCTGAGTTGAGAAGCACATTCCCGTATTATCATCTCAGCAAAAGATTTCTTGCAAGAATACTGTAATACAGCCTTTTCATTTTGAATGTAAAACTGGCACCACCTTTGTGAGATTATATGCCATTATTCTTGAAAACAGTGGAGCAAAACATTATTTTTAATTTTTAAAATGTCTTCAAGAATAATAATAATAATGTATTCTGGTTGGCCCAGGTTGAATTAAAAGTTACATCAGAAGTAGTCGGACTTTAAAAGTATAACTTACTTTGACCCCCACATTTTTTTAAAGTTAAGCAAACAGGAAAAAAATTAAATAAACATGATATGAGCATCACAAGGTTTGATTGTTAAATAGCAACAGTCTTGCAGTTGTGGGGCTAAATTATCTACATTTCAACCTAATTAACAGAACCGTGTTCAACCACCAATGAAGAAAAGGGGCCTGAACTACACAAAATCAGGACTGTTGACTTTCAACTTCCCTATATTTTCATTTTATTCAAATAGTTCTGTGGTGTCTGAATGTGTGCATGTGTGTGATGTGTTTATGGTGACTGGGCAGGTCAGGTTGAGTGGTTTAGGGCTGGCGACGCTCCCTCTTGGTGAGCAGATAACACTGAATGGTTCTCAGTCGATCTTTGGCAGGGGCGAACTCTGGCTGCAGCTTCAAAGTGGATTCATACCAGTGCATTGCTTTCTCAAACTCCTCCTGTGACAGAGAAGAAAAAATACGATTTAAGATGCTGTTACAGTACAAGACCAGAAAAAAATACACCAGAACCAACAATTATTTGATTTAGCGTTGTTACCATTGCAATATAGACATTGGCAAGGGTAAAGTGGTTCACGACAAAGTGCGGTGCGATTTCGACAGCCATGCGAGCGACTGTGAGGGCATCATCCCACAACCTGGCGTTCTGAAAGATGTTGGCCAAGCTGATAAGTGGTACATCCTGTTCCATAATTCAAGAGCAGAAAAAACACAATACATGTTTTATTTATGGATTTATTACTTGCTATAAGTAGACTAAATAATTGTGTCTATCTTGCCTTCATGTGATGAGGAGAATAGTTAAGGGCTTGCCGCAGGCAATCGATGGCCCTCTTGCCTTGACCTTTCACTCTCCAGTACAGTGCAGCCATGCTGGATAACACCCAAGATGTCTGATTCTGATTGGAGGGGAAAAATTTTAGTTACTTGTTCACTTGTTGAAGACCAGTTCATGTTTCTCCTTCCCAACACAACTCAAACAGAAAAGAAAACTTGCATGTTTTTTGTTTGAAATTGTAAAATAAAACAAAGACATTTAACAGAACTGACTGCAAAACATAAAACCACCAAGTAGCTCTCAGGTGCTTGACAATTAGCAATGTTCCATTTACAACTCAACTCCCACCTCACCGGTAATTTATATTTAAATTACCGATGAGGTGGGAGTTGAGTTTTAATATATATATAACTCATTTACTTATGAATTACCGGTCATAAGTAAATGTTACTCCTAAATTCTCCTGGATCACCTCGGTGGACTTACCTTCTCCAAGACTTTAGCAATGCGAGTTCCCACCTGCTCAAATGACTGGGGAGGAAACTTATCTTTCCCAAGGTTCTGCAGAACCTTCAGAAGTGACAGAAAAAAACCCCAGTGAGACTAAAAACAGAATCTGATACTTTGGTATTTGATTAATTATATTCTCTGTAATTTATCAAACTGCATGTGTGAAACAAAATGCATTTAAATAAGAAAGGTAACATTTCTAACCACTCTAGCCACAGTGAATCGGTTTATTCGGTTTTCTTTAATACTAACTGAAACACTGCCTTCATTCCAATCTCACACATACAGCTTGAATTGTTTTGTTCATTAGTTTGTGTAATCCTTGGCCTCAGCCTCTGTACCTCTCGCAGCTGGGCTTCCCCTGTGTAGTGGATGGAGGCGCGGTTGGCTACACCTGCCAGGTGGTCAAGGGTGTGCATACTGGCAGCTAGGTTGGCATTGCATAAAGGTTCAGCTGCAGGCTCTTGGAGTGGGGTGGCAAAGTCTATGTGCTCTGTGATGCTATATAAAAGTGGTGATGAGATACCAAATGATGAATTAAACACCTGTTTTAAATGCTTTTAATTTAACATGACAAACAGACATCATGCTATTTTGCTGCTTTCTTTCCCAGGAATATAACTATGGACAACTTTTTCTATATTTCTCCCAAAGGCGACTACTATTGTAAATTCGCAATATGTCTAAATAAATAAATGAGAAAATATATTCCAACTACTTTATTATGATGACAGACTTACTCAATATTCTTGGCAGAAACAGCCAACCATGTACTAGCTACAGTAGTGAGGTCAACCCTCCGTGTGCGCTGGCACTCCTCTGGTCCAGGCCAGCCAAGACTTGCATAGTCTCTCCAGCGACCTGATCAAAAAGCATTAAAAGATCCTTATCAAGTACCATTTTTCCCCATGTTTCTGCCTTAGTAGGCATATAAAACGCAGGTGTTTTTGCTACCTGAAGGACCAGGAGATGGGATAGTTGGACCACTGATTTCCAGTACAGAGCTCCCTCCAGGTATCGACTCCTCGTTTTGACTGTCATCAGTCATGGAGACACTTTCTGACCCATCTGCCTTTGATTTACGGACCCGTTTTACCTGGAAGGTGATCTAAGAACACACAACAAAAAAAAAATAACACACATTCCAGCTAACTTTAATCAGATTATCCAACTTACTTTTAATAATTTAAAACAAAAGCTCAGTTTTCACTCTTACCCACTCTGCTCCATCGTCATCCTCACAGTTTCCAAAGCACGGTCCACTTCCTGCTCGGGCCCCCATGACGCGGTCATTCTTCAGCACTCTGATGCCTTGCAGGTCTCCGCGTTTCCCTCCCACGTCCAGCGCTCCCTCAAATGCTCCCATCAGGTCCTCCTTCAGCTGCCATTCCTCCTCTTTTTCCACTCCTCCGTCTCCAAAGGAGGACGACATTTTGGCAGTTCCTGTGGAGGGGGGAGGAGCCTGCTGCTGTGTCGTCGCCTCGCCTGAGCCATTACTGTCTAGGATCACGTCTGAATGGTTGGAAAAAAGAAGAAAAGTGTTGACAACAAACAAAGAAAAACAAACTAATCAGGATCAAATTGTCATCGGAAGTTTCTTTTGTTCATGAAGCAAACTACAAAAGCATCATTATGAGCTAAACTAAATAAAACAGTTTCGGTTCTGGGAATTAAAAAAGCATAATCTATTTATTTATTGTGTATAATGTAATGTTGTGTGTTTGTTTCTTCTTCTCAAATACTTATCTGGACTGAAGTAAAATTGGGTTGTACTGTAATATCGAGCTGAATTGAATTGAGTTGAATGGGATTATATTAACGGTTGTAATGTATCGAAATATGGAGGAAAAAGGTTTAAATACTCCTGCAAAGCTCTGAATGTTAAAAATAACTTTAATTGTGGGATAACCTCTTTTCCTAACTGTATGTCAGTTTAAATAACATATCAAATGAAGTTCTGATCTTACTCTCAAAGAGCAACATGTCTTCGATGGCAGAACTGGCAGCTGCATCCTGCTTCTCTTCACTGTCCTCCCATTCCTCCAGCTGGATGCCAAAGTCTTCCTCAGTCATGCAGGTTCCATCTTCTGGATCACCAAGAAAAAACTTCAATTAGTATTCAAAGCATTACTACTTTCATTATGTCGACATTAGGAGTTTTTAAAACATATCAATAGAAACTGACAAGTTATTTTTTTCATATTCTGTACTGTTGACTTTCACTTTTAACTTCCCCTGTTTTTTACAGCACAGAAATTGGCACTTTTGTTCCACTTCCTTCTTTGCTCCATATTTCATTTGAAAACAAGCTCCATTCACATACATTTTAGAAGTTAAGCTGTTGAATAAGAGATTCCTTAATTTTTAAGAGTTTGCGCAAACATAAGCAGTTCAAGCACCAAGGAGCCACCTCTGTAAACTTTACTAATAAAACAGGAGAGTTTGGTTAGAGCTTCTTTGAACTCAAGTACTCAAGTATGTTTTACCCCAAGAACAATATTTAGCTTTAGAGTAAAATAGTTTTATTTAAAGTTACCATTAGCTATTTTCAGCTGCTTAAATTATTGAGAAGCAGAATTTCTCCACTTCAAAGCACTTTTCTCCTCAGCTGCACTGAAAAAAGAAAACACGTGGTTTCTGTTCAAATAGAGAAAACATCAAACATCACAGCATTTTTTACAGCAGCTCTAAAGGCCCTGAGAGGGGACAACATGAAAGCACATATCACTCAGACTCCTTTTACTTCCTCTGTCCAGCAGAAAGCTGATTTAGATTTTTTTAAAATCTGGGAAATTTCCCAATTAACTTTTTTTCCTCTGAGTTCAAAAGTTTAATGTCACCAACTTATTCTGCAATTTAAATGTATTATTTAACTGCTCATCTAATATATATTTTTATATATATATATATTTCAGGGTAGTACCAGTTGCAGATGCAATGAAAAAGACAGTGGCAGTTAGCAGCTCACTTGGTGGCTTGTGATGCCACCTTGTGGAACAAGTAAAAAGTTAGTGTTTATCAAAAATAAGAGCAACTTATTCTATTCTGATTGGTAACTTTTAGTAATGGTTTAAAATCTAAGAGCTCATCCCTAAGGCTGATAGATTGCAATTCAAACTGGAAAAAAAACATGGGGAAAAAAAGATAGGACTGGGCTTAAGTCTTCTATTATGATTATTTAATTAGAAAAAAAATGAACTCCTTTTATTGCAGTGTGGATTGTAAAAACATTAAACATCTGCAAACGTGTTTAAGTGAGAACACGTTCCTCATAGATCTGTGACCTATGAGAATAGAGCAGCTCTACTCTGGTGTGTTTGACTGATGGCATGGAGCCACATGAAGTGATGAGCGCAGCACCATCTGATGGCGGTTTTAAATTGCACAACAGCAATAAGCAACACAAATAAATATAAGTTGAACAACATTTTTGAGGTAAGGGAAGGTCATTTTATTTATATAGCACATTTTCAGCAACAAGGCAATTCAAAGTGCTTGAGAATAAACTTTATAGATAAATATTATTACAGAGACGTTCGAAGACTTATTTATGCAGTTTGGGTAATAATTCTGTATTGAGACTGGGTAAAGAAGCATGTCAAGAAAAGGATTCAGATTTTTGAATTCACATTTCTAATAAAATGCAGTGGCTGTAATGACTTTGACTGAAAGTCCTGTTTTTAAAAAACTTTACTCTCACATGTTGTGTGATTTAAAAGAGAAAAACGTGAAGCTGCTTGTTTGCTTGCGGAAAGACATTTTGAATATAGCTGCATCTGGATTGGTTACGTTGGATAAACTACAGTATGAAAGACATCAAGAGTACTTCATCATATGAATCATGTACCTATCCTAGTCATCAACCAAAATCTATTTAAATGTAAAACCTTTGTGTACAGACTCAAATAATTTGTTTAATTAAAATATGATTCATTATTTTTATTGTACCCCACTAGTGAAAGGTTTATTTTTTTTATATATTGTGAGGAAAAAAATTCCTTACTCTGTTTAGGTTACTTACGTGAACAAGGTTGCCGGTGGGAAAGATTGTAAAGCGAAGGGTAGAACTGAAGACAGCGTAGTAAAGGCAGGCTGGTGCGACATTGCTCGCAGGCAGCAACGGACGAGAAGGAAGACGACGAGGACAGGGTTGTCTCCAGAATGTGGCGAAACAAGGCCAGAGCACCTGTCACATTGCTCTGGGCCAAATGCACATTCACCAAGCTGAGAAGGGCGTGAGGCTGAGCGAGGAAAACCAAACGAGACAGAGAGAAAATTACCTCGGGTGTAACCTGCGAATCTTGGCACTGAGATTAAACAGACATCTGTGTATCTGACACTGATAGATAAAACAAGGTATATAACAGTCTAAACATCCCTGTTCACAAATTGCAGTGTTTAAAGTGACATCTCTATTAGCTTTCAGGGCGCACTGCTCTTTAAGTGCACCACGTTTACCTGAATGCAGCAAGTGCAGCTGATGGAAAAACAATCCTACCCAAAATAGCAATTTTTTTTGGCATTTGAACTAACTTACATTAAACAAGTATACAAATTGCAATATGTAAGTTAGAACCAGATGTATTTTTGAAATACTTATTCTAGATTGTTTGAGACCTACTCAAACAATCAAAAAAACAAATAAAAAAGGGTTGGGTTCTACCGAAAACTATTGCTAAAATTTGTCATGTCTCACTCACGCCCTGGATTTATTTTTTTAAAGGCTCTAGTGGCCTTTATTTGATAGTTAATTGACAGGAAAGTGGGTATTGAGAGAGGGGGAAGACATGCAGGATGGGTCAGCAGGCCGGGAATCGAGCTGGCGATGGCCGACTAGGGCCTCCATATGTGGGTTGTGCTTAACCCCTTCGCCACCAAAGCACACCACGCCCTCCAACCAGTTTTTTTTTTTCCAAAGAAATTGCTTGAATACGCAGTTTTAAAATGCTTATAACTTTATATACCAACTTTCATTTACCTCCGATGTATTGAGTGTCAACACATGGTCTAGCAGCATTTGTGCATGGGGGGTCAAACCGTAGTGCAGCAGCAGGTTAGCAGCATTGGTGAGAGCCAAGTGATGGTGTGAAGGCGGAGCAGTGTTCAACGCTTGACGCAGGCACTGCAAGGCACGATTGCCGTTGCCTTTGGCCTGCCAAAATAGAGCTGCCTCATTGTTGACCAGCCAGTGGGGTATAGTGGCCTAAATAAACAAATGCCTGTTAGCTCTTAATGGGAAGGTTTAGTAAAGAGTAGAATACATTTAAATAGAAGTATGAGAATGTGATATGTAAGCACATGTGAGAGGTGGCAGATGCATTTTATCAACCAAATAAAAACTTAAGTGTCTGAACGGTGGCTGAACATTGTGTAAATTCAATTTTTGATGTTAAAGATGAATAAAGTGTTTTATATTGTTACATTTTTACATATGTTGCACCAAGACTGTCTATATTATTGAATGCAATATGCTGCTGTGAAGAAATAAAAAACGAGAGTTTACTTCTTTTGTAGCTTGTGCTATTCTGTCGCCAACTTGCTCCAGTGTAAATCCTCCACTGCGTAAATGAAGCATCTGTAAACAAAGACGTGTTTATATCATTTAACTTTATTTTGAGAAGAGAAAAGAAATAAAACAATGCAACACTTAAACCAACACAGCTGTATATTATTAAATCAATGAACAAACTGATACCTCAGATGCAAAGGAATCTGGCAGCTCCTTTTCTTCCAGGGGCCAGTCTAATGAGGCGGGGAGGAAAGCTGGATACGGCTGAGGAGCAAGACTACAGTCTGGTGGACCGTGTACTGAAACGGGGCCAGAGCTGCTATACAGGAGAGTTGCCACTGGGCTGAAGAGAAATAATTTGATTGGGTTTTATGAAATATTTTCAATATGCAGCCAACGTAGCACTAAAATGATTATTTTTTTTGTTGTCGTTTGGTCTGTAGTTTCTAAAGAAACCAGAGAACTTGCTAATGTGAGATCAATCTATGAGCAATTAGGAAATGTTAACAGACCTAAATGACATTGCCCAACATGCTTTAGATCACAGAGTGATGCAAGCACAGTTGACTAAAAACATGAAAATGGGACTATATTGCAAATGATATTTAGTAAAGATATTTAGTAATATTGCACATCCCTAGGACTGCAAAGTAGTGCAGTTGGTAGACATGTTGCCTTGCAAGCAAGAAGGTTCTGGGTTCAATTCCCAGCCCTGGTCTTTCTGCATGTTCTCCCTGTGCATAGTGGGTTTTCTCCAGGTACTCTGGTTTCCTCCCACAGTCCAAAAACATGACTGTCAGGTTGGCCTCTCCAAATTGTCCCTAAGTGTGTGTGTGTGTGTGTGTGTGTGTGTGTGTGTGTGTGTGTGTGTGTGTGTGTGCATTTCTGTGACAGACTGGTGACCTGTACAGGGTGACCCCGCCTCTCGCCCAGAACGTTAGCTGGAGATCGGCACCAGCAACCCTCCTGACCCCACTAAGGGACGAGGGTGTAAAGAAAATGGATGGACGGACATCCCTATTTATAAACATATAACTGCTTGTTGTCAGTTATAGTTCTCTGCCTCAGAGTATCTTTGGTGTGTCTCAAACAGGACCAGCTGATAACAGAAGTCCCCGGAGGCAGTTTTGCATAGTGACTTTATTAATACTGACTGGTCTAGCAAGGTCTTTATTTTTAAACAATCACAGCAAAAATATTTTTCAGATTCACTGTCTAATTTGCAGATGAATCATGCAGACAAAACCGCTGATGAGACTGTGAAACTAGTCAAATCTGGCTAAGATAATAGGTCACATTAAAGTTTTGCAGAAAACAAACAAAAGCAAAGCTGCAAAATCATCCACACACTGCGTGAAGAAAACTCAGCATACTGTAGCTGCTTCAGTCTTAGTACAAGGTTTATTTACTCTGTGATGCATATATGTATAAATCTCCTAGTTAGGTTTTATAGTATTCAAATTTTGAAAGAAAACCATATAAAGTATGAAAATTCACACTTGGATTAGCCTCTATCAGACCTGGACCTAAACATAATTAGAATCTTTTGAAATAGACACAAATATCTTTAGGTAACAGATTAACTTTCCAACTGTTAATTTAGCTTCTTGGTTAAAGAATATTTATCAAAAGTTAATCAAATTAAGTGAACTAACCCCAGGCCTTGAGCTTCAGGTGAGAGGAAGTAGGTTGGTAGCAGATGGGCAGGTGGTATACTTGGGAACTGATGGGCACAGTCTAACCTCTGAGGCCACAATGTCCTCTGTGTGTCCTAAAACAAAACCACATTCTCAATCATTCCTCATCAGAAGCAAACAATTTAGTCAAAAAAAAAAGACCAGAAAAAACTTCTAACATAATTTACTGTTCTGGCTACAAAATTAAACAAATCTACTGTCAGCAAACCAAAGTCTGTCAAATATTAGAATGATGAGTCAAACAATGTATTATATTTAGCTGAATCACAAAAAACTATATAGAAAACCGATTAAATAAAAAAGAGCAGTTGAAATCTGTGACCGTTCTAGTTTATTTGTATCCACATCTCTAAAACATAAAATGATCAGAAGGTTTTGTGGAACAACAGTGTAGATGTTTCTTTCATCCTGCTAATGGGGTTCCTCAAGGCTCCATTCTCATGCCACTTTTATTCAATATTTTTATACTATTCTTTACTCAACTTAACTGGTACTAGAACATACATTTACATTTTTGAGACACTGAGAGTGAAGGTACCTACCAGTACCCAGTTTAGGTTTCAGCTTAGTACTTAGTTTAAAGACCACACAAAAGCAAAAAACTTGGGCGTTGTCACAGAGCCAAAACAACATTTTAACAACCACATAAGACAGACTGTTACAAAATTAGTCCTTGATTTCAAACCAATGCTATAAGGAAGATATTTCTGCTTAGTCTAATAGTCTCTGTAGAACAAGTACAAATAAGGTGTCAGTGTTCCTCTTGCCTGTGTGTACTCCTGATGGCCACCCCACAAGGCTGCAGCAGGGTCCTGATCACCAGAGACAGTGGGACGGAGCAGGGGGCTGGAAGCTGTCTGGTTGGAGCTGCGTTCTGTTACAAGCGCCACACTGGATGCTACAGACAACGCCTCTCCAAACTGTAAACCAACACAGAGAAAGAACTTTAGATTCTGCTAGCTGATGCGTCAGTTTTTTTATTAATTGCGTTGTTAAATTTGTCCTCAAATATCTCTTTAGGGTCTCATTACTCTTATTTCAGTTAAATATAATAACTGTAATAATAAGTTAATTGTCTCAAAATAGAAATCAATATTTTCTAGATACATTTATTATCCAAATAAAAGTATCTTGTATTAATGTAGTTTTTGATCAAATATATTAAACACTGCTGTAGCCTAAATAATCAGACTGAAAAGCTTTTGACAAGCTTTGATTTTTTATTTTTACCATGTAAACATTCATTCAAGGTCTGCATTTTCCCTAAAAAGCAAGGTGAATGTAGCTTCACATTTGGGAATCTGGGAGGTTTTACAAGAATTGTAATAACATGGTAATAAATATATCTTTGCAGTAGAGAGAATTAGGGGTGGAAACTTTCTCACCTCCACACCCAAATCAGTTCCTGGAATATTCTTGGCTTTTTGGCTTGTCTTTATCGAGGAGGGGAGGGAGCGCTTTTTCACTTCAACCACTTTTATGGTTATTGCCATAATAAAAACTCTACTACTAGGTACAATCATTTGCTTACATGATATTCACAAGTACCATAAATAAAGCAAATATACCCTTATAACAATACAGAATAAGAGTACCTGCTTGTGTCTACACTTTTGACTTACACTTCATGTTCTACTTTTTTTCTATCCCAAAACTCACTTGGACATGGTGGACATGTTCGAAAAGGTCACCGCGGTGATACCGCACAGGGAGGTCAAAGGGGCAGTACAGGCGGCGCTGCTGCTGACCTAGTGGGCACATCTGATGATTTCCTAAAACAAAACAAAACATATAGAGCTCAACACTCTGGCATCATTTGTGTCTTGCAGCTTAGTATGCAAGTAAACAATGACATTATGATTATGTGAATAGTTCTGCTTCAAAACAGAAAAAGGTGTATTGTCAATTTCAAGAGAGGCTGTGGTTCATAGTTCAACTATTAAGGCATGACTGACAATAAAATGCCTTGCTGAAATTGTTGACTAGTGCTGTAAAAAAAGGCTACAATTATAGTTTTTCCACAAGAGTGACATCTCATTTCCCATGGAACGTTTCTTTAGATTTATGCAGTCCCAGGTTATCTCTGCTGTCCTAACATGCAATGTCTGACAGTATTGGAAGTTGTACATTCATTTCCAACTAAGTGGAACTGTGTTGGAACTTCAAAAAGTGAAAAAACAAATTTTAGATTTTTGAAATATTATTTTTCTCAACTCTTTCACGGTCTAGTTTAGCTAATAGGAATTACATCTCACCAAGTTGAGCTTCCTTGGCCATTTGGGTTTCATGGATAATATTGCGCAGAATCTGCTCCTCTTGCAGCAGCTTGTGTTTTTCTAGCGCCTCCTGCTGGCGGAGGTAGTGGTCATGTTGCTTCTGGTACTCCTTCAGCTCATTCAGAGTCCTCTGCAGGGATCTGCAACCACACAAGCAGAGATGAAAAATACATAAGTTATCAGAAAATATGAACAAAATGACAGTTTGCCAAATCTAGGCATTTCTCAACTTCAAGTATTTATACATGTTATCAACATGAAACTGATTTTGCAATGAAAGTAAATATACATTCAGCACACTTTTGACAGCATTGTTTTTTACAGTTATTGGTCTGAAAAGGAATAAGAAAGAACAAAAATACTTTACAGACACACCAAACAATTTGATGATACAGAAGATTATGGTTTAATCTTGCAATGCACCCAGTTTGAACTGTCATCTTGTGTAGGAAATGTGGGTTGCATGAAAAAAAAGAAACAAAAAAACCTGCAAGAGCCACCGCACAAGCATTGGCCTACCTGTGTTGAGCTTCTAGGCGTTGCTCCAGCTTTTGCTGACAGAGCACAGCGTGTTTCCTCCTCAGGGCTTGCTCAAAGCCTGGCTGGGCCTGCAGTGCCTGCTCATAGCACAACACTGAGTGGTTGTATTCCCCAAGCATCTGGTGAAACAGCAACAGAAGAGTATAAATCAAGACTGTGAATGCAGCGCAGGTCAAACATATATATATATATTTTAATGTAGATATCCAAACAGTAGAGTATAAATATGTACACAATGCATTGGGAATTCAGATCACGTTGTGGTGAAACAGTTTTTTAATTTAATGGACAAATCTGTTTTCTATAAACAGTAATTTTTGAAAAATAAATGTCCTCAATTCCAACTGTGTTTATAGGCACTTAGTTTAGGAATATAATGTATTTTTTAACACACACATTCTATTCAAAACACACAGAGGCAAAAAAGCACAGCTTGAAAATGTATACACTAAAGATCCTTTGCATATAACCACTCTTTGAAGTAGATTAAGAACTTTCAGTGAAGCTGACAGGTTTCACTTTTACTTACAGCGTAAATGTTGCCCAATGTGTAATGACTGGTAAAGAGATCTGAGGTAAGGTCTAGGGCAGCATGGGCAAGAATAGCAGCATCAGCTGAGAAATGGGCCCGGTGCAGGATGTTGGCCATGTTTATCAGCGCTATATCCTTGTGCTGTCTGTAAGAACAAAACACACATTGACACACCTGTGAAGATACTCACAGAACACAATCTAGTAGTGCAAAGGCCTTTTGGCCCACCAGTCATTACCTGGGAGAGAAATGCAAAGCACGCACTACGCAGTCCACTGCCCTCTGAGGTTCATTTTTCATACGCCAGTAAAAGGATGCCATGTTATACAACACCCAGGAAGATGAATTCTGAAAAACAAAAAGTGTAACGTAAAACCATTTTAAAGATCTATAAAATGCTACCTCACAGCAGTGACGCACATTAAGCTGCATTGAACAATGAATCTCAAACAGAGTATGTGCTGCGTTTATATTTCTTTCAAAGGTACAGACAGTCACATACAGACTTCAGCTGAACACAAAATATACTCAAATATCAATGTCAAAAACATGTCAAGAGAAGTTTTTTTTTTTTTTTTTTTTTTTTTTTCAAAACAGACTCAATTCGATAACAGCAGCAATATATTGTCTTTTTCTTTTTTTATACACTTTAAGGAGCAAAGTTGTTCAGGAAAAGTTTACCTTCAGCAAGCTCTGATGAATGCGGTGGCCGACTTCATCAACAGTGCGGCCAAACTTTTTAGCTAAAGAACTAAAAATGGGATCATCCTTAGAAAGAAGTGGGGAGGTCAAGTTTGCTCTCTCCTGTACCCCCTATGGTAAAGCCAATGAAAGCACAGATTACACAGAATTGTGCCATGTTGTACAGTCAGCACTTAAAGAAACAAAAAACAAAAACTCTATTTCAAGTATATACAACAAATAATTATCCCAAGGATCTTGTGCATAATCTGTTGTTGTACCTAAATTGAAATTTAAAATGTTAACTTTAATTTATGAATCCCTGCAGGTATTTGTAATATAACCTTTAACTTCTGTTTTAAAAAGAAAATAATGAGAGTAATGTCGGTCTGCATCTGTGCTGTTGCTGTTTGCACAGATCCAAAAAGAAGCAAGACAATTATGTTCAGAGCTGTACAAATAATATAAAATTAGCTGACAACCCAATCAGAACTGCAGTGATTTCACAGTGATGCCAAAGAAAAGCTGTGAATATAAATGTCGCTAAAATGTTATCAAAAATCATTGAATACGCCTTACACAAAAACTAAAATATGTAAAGATAACACAACAGTTAAATCCATATAAATTAATGCACACTGTTACCAACTTACGTTTTTAATTTAAAGGAAACTAAATGAATTACTTTACCACAACATGTAATAAAAATGACTTAGTACTAAATTATCCCCTCACTGCATTATTAAAACGGAAAGGCCTATCAATAAGAAGCAAAATCTTAAAAAGTAAACTGTAAGACTATTTTTGTTATTGTTACACATATGTTTCTTGCCCCATATTGTGAATTTTAATAATTCTGTCAAACTGCCTGTTCTTTCATATCCTCAGTGATTTTGAATGACACAGCAAGATGTTTGACTATTGTAACTAAAAAGGACAAATAGGTGAAAGGTTGAGAGCGTATTGAACTGTTGTGCACAAAGATATGGAGAGCAAAGCATATCTCTCCAATACAATTAAACAACTACTCACCCTGAGATGTTGGAAAGCATGGATACTATAAGGTAGTTCAAAAACTTTAGCACAGTCTGGCTTTTCTAGATCTGGCGGCAGAGCAGATCGTGAATCGACATAATCTTCAGAGCTTCAATGAGAGGAGAAGAATTTGATTACGTTTTAAGATTTCTTGTCAAATCACAACTAATTGCTTTGACATTTTACTAAAGCTTACCTTATGTCTTTACTCTCTAAGGAGATATAAGTACCATCATACAAATCCAGGTCTCCAAGTGGCACCTTTGCCATTATACAATCTGAATCCTCTTTATAGTGTCGCTGCTCCAAACCTGTGTCTCGGTCTTCATTCTCCTCAATGTGAATCTTTTGTGCTACTAGCTGCTTCTGCTCACATAAAGTAAACAAAAACAAGTGTTAAAATTGGTAGAGGCAAAATGAAATGCAAAGGAATGAACATATCCAACTGTCCACTCTTTGACTACAGTAAAATTAAAAGAGAAACCCACACACCTCCAAAGTCTTGAGGTAGTTTACACGAGTTTCTTGTCTCATGAAGATTACCACATCATGAGGATGTTTTAGATTCAAAGGAGAGTCCACCTGAATTGGAACGAGGCAGTGGATTAATCTTTGGATGTAGGTAATGTAAATTAAACATGCATCTGCCGCTGCCGTTTTCACAAAAACCGTGTGATTTGCCATTATGGTTTGCAGTTTTGAGAATTTCATAAACATATCCAGAAGTCTATGAGTTTATTCTCTGAAACGACGTAGGTGGTGTTTATTGCTAAGCTTCTCATCCACCAAAACTGTTTTTCATTCATCTAAATTTAAGTAGAATTTAATCTGAAGCTCCAGAATCCATAAAAAAAAACTTTAAATAATTTCTATGCTAATTTCAAAATTGACATATGATATAAGGGGCAAAATTATTATTTTTTGTCTAAGGCAGAATGTTGAGATACTAATAGTGAAAACGAAATGCCACTGACTGAATAAACAGATTGTTACAAGTCAAATACCTGACATATATTCTAACCTCTTACTAAGAAAAATTGTTAAAGACCAATTGGTGATGTCTACAAAAATGATTTAGATTTTCTATTACAAGAACTCACATTTCCAACAAGTTGAAAATGTCAAATGAGTGAATAAATGATCTTAGAATTTACTATTTAAACCTTGTTTTCAGTCCAAATGAGTCATCTTGTCATCATCCACAAGCATTTAGAAAATCTGCAAACCTACTCGATGAGGTTAACAGCTAAATTATTGGACTCGTCCACATCTTGAACTCACCCCAGTACTGCTAACCTGCACTGTCAGGTTAGCGTGTCACTTCAAACATGAACTATTTGTCTCACATAAATTAATTGCTCCTTAGCCGTTTCTATCAGATGAACTTTGCGATGATGTGGTCATCATCTTGTACTGGACTTTCACAATCGATTGACAGAGTGACGTTATCTTACTTTAAAAAAAATCCAGCTCGATACTTAAAACATTTTGTCTTTTGACCAAAACACTTACACCCTTTCTATAAAACAAGACCGGGGCTTGTAAGTCTTAGTAGGTTCCAATAAATACAATTACAGAGCAATGCAGAAAGTCGTTATTACTAATTTATAGGGGTAAAAAAAAAATACTTAGCTGTTTAGGCTAACCACATAACGTAAGCGTTAGCAGGTCAGTAAGCTAACTGGCATACTTGTTGTTGAATTTTCCCATCCTCTGTGACGACCCAATGTGTCGTGGCTCCTCCGGAATCCACTATAAGTACACAGAGAAAGACGAAAAGCTTCCCCTGGAACGACGTTTTCTGTGTGTGGTTGACATGGCAGGGCAAAGACTCAGGACAGATTTTCCTAAGGTCCGCCATTTTTCTGTCTTCTGCTGCTCTGCAGCAACGTCAGCCTCCTGCCGCGTGGTGGCGCTCGCGTGCCCAGCAAGCGAAAAAAAAAAAAAAACATCTAGCAGCTGGAGTCATCTTTGATGACGTAGGAAAAGAAAAACAGGAAATCTGAAACTAAATGTTCGGGGCTTTTCAAGGCAAAGGTGGCTAAATTTCGGAGATAAAACCCGGGCTTCCGCCGATACAAAGTCATTTCTACTGCACCAGAAGGCGCGTGGGTGTGTGCTCTCCACAAGCTAGGTGAGTATAAGTGTAATTTATCTTTATTTTAGTCTCTTCTTAGTGCCGCTAGATTCGGGGTTGCAGTTCCGCATCTAGAAGCATGACTGTCAGGTGAAACAATTGCTAACTTTTGTGAGCATAAGGTTATGTCTTGAGAAATGGGTTTGACGTTGAATAACTTTGCTAGCAGGCTAGGTCACAACAGCTAATAAACATTTCGAACTTAGCTGTAAGTTAGATGCAAGCTATAACTTTAGCCATATGATGTAGTTTCTAAAGCCTCCTTGTAAAAAAAAATCAATTAGAATTCATAGGTGAGTAAATTAAGTTCCTGTGTATATTAGTGATAACCGATTGGCAGCAAATTGAGCAACTATAGCGACAATAACACAGTTGTAAACTACAGTTTATTTACACTTGTTTATAACGCACCATTTGTTTTAGCTTGATTTATTTCGAAAATGACTGGAAAATAAAAAAGTAAAAGAACACGAATACAACTCTGCTGTAGTGATGAATTCAAGCCTCTATTATCTTAAAGCCTAACGAAGAGTATGTCTAATATGCCTGCTGTACATTAAATACAAATACATAAGACCTATAAAAATGTCAAACCATCCTTGTCTAAACACTGTTTCAGTTAATTAGCTTTGAATCTTTTAAGTTAGTAAATTTTTGGACATCCCTGCATTTCTCCACTGAGACTAATCCACCTTTTCACTCTACCCATAGAATCAAAATATCTTCATTGTTGTTATAATCCTAAACATTTAAAGATGATATTTTCTTCTCTGGTTATAGCTGCAACTGAAAACATTTTCTATGCATCTACAAGCAGCAGGTTGTGTCTTATTTTGTACATTATTTGTGTAGTTTTGTATTTGAGCAGATCAATAAACCTTTGGGTATTTGACTTTTTAAATTGTATATTTTATGTTCACGAAAGCCAACTTTGTTAACCATGCTCATTGCTCTTTTTTTTTTTAGTTTTTTTTTGGAGTTTTATAGTTAACGGTTTAAGTGGTGTTTTTTGGAGAGTGGGTGACTTCTACTCAACACTCCAGATCTGGTACAATAGGAGAGGACGACAGTGTTTGGAGTGATTTCTGATTTCACAACACGTGTATTTTCAAGACTCCACTGGACAAATAGAGTACTTTGCATTCAAATTCCACTTATAATGGCAATTGGTAAGAGGTTATCAAAATAACCGTGGCCAATTGTTATTAGTCATTGACTTTGTAGCAATATCTCCTTCCTGGCAAACGTGCTGCCGTCTGACGATTGTTGGCATAAAGTATCTATTAACTTTGCAGCAATCCTTCATTCTGAGCAAGAATGAAACAAGCAGTTTAATTGGAAGCTAGTTCTGTATAATACAAATTCATAAGTATAATAAAATGAACAACAATCTGTTTTTTTCACATCAGTTAAAAGTAAACTGATTAACTTTTTTGACAACCATCTAAAGCTCTATGTCACCAAGCACAGAACCACACAACCAACATTTTTGTGTTCAGGTTTTTAATATTCTGCCTTATTGAGCCTTGTGGAGAGATTTTCATTGGCAAAAAGGAATGAAATATGTTTTTATTTTTTTTCTAAATTCACCACAGTCTTTAATATGAAGTCATATGCCTTTGCACATACTAATAACATAGCTGTGTAGAAAACAGGGAAACTGCTTGTTAAGAAAGACGACTTAAATCAAAAGCAGGGATATATAAATGTTGGCTTTCGTAATTTTGGCTAGTTTTGATTAAATTAATGGAGGATGTTAAAGTGCTGCTATACTGATGTGAGGAAGTTAAAATGGGTGTTTAAAAAGGACATGAGGCAAGTAGATGTTTTAACCTGATGATATATAGATTTATATACTGTATTAATTATATTTTTCTTTGTCTATGGATGGTCATTAGTGTACCATCCAAACAGTATAGTGGATGATATGCTGTTTCAATAACAGTATATCATCCCTTTTTACAGAAATTAATCATTCCTTCAAATGCTGTATCATTGAATCAAATGATCAACATATGTGTATTGAATTGTCTTCTGTGTGTGTTGCGAGTTTGCACCATATAACTTAACTCTTGAACTGAACAATAATTTCAACTGTCATCAAATAAAAACTTCACTTTTGAAACATTTTTCTGTCAGTATAATGAGCAATTATTAGTTCAATTTAATGAAAATCATATATCAATTTTTGTCTTCTAGCTTTAATTTGGCACTCACACACAGATGGCTTGCTGTGAAAGCAGTAAGGGCAGTTTGGAGGAGGACAGCTATGACGGAGCAGTTGGATCGCTATCTGAATGTGCCTTGTTAATGCAGGAAAAAGAAAGGGAATCCCTTTTAAGCCCATCAGAAAGTCCTGGCACCTTAATGAACAGCTCATCTAGTAGTCTACAGACTCCTGCCCCACTCCAGGGTTATGATGTGGAATTTGACCCGCCCCTCGAGAGTAAGTATGAGTGCCCAATCTGCCTGATGGCCTTAAGGAATGCCATCCAAACACGGTGTGGTCACCGATTCTGCAAGAGCTGCATTGAAAAGTCTATTCGGTAAGTTATTGTCTTGTATTTTAGACTGCACCAAATAACTGAAAGAGGATTTAACCAAATTGTTAATGCAAAATAAAATGGTTTATTCTTGACAGATTTTTCTTTTATTTCTTATTAGCAGCACAGTCATCTGTAAATTCCTTAGTCCTAATAATATGCTTCACTTTTGTGAATATAATGAAACATTTCAATTGTTTTCCTGCCCAAATATGAAGCCCCATGTGGATGCAGATTATGTTAATGCCCTGCCTAATTAATTGCTACTCTTCCTCTTGCAAAACAGTGATACAGGACAGCGGTGCCCTGTGGACAATGAAATGCTGTCAGAAGACCAACTGTTTCCTGATAATTTTGCCAAAAGAGAGATTCTATCGCTAACTGTTCGTTGTCCAAACTCTGGCTGCACTGACAAAATGGAGCTCCGACATTTAGAGGTTAGAAGTTTAATGGAAGAAAAACTAATTTCTGATGCAGTTCTTATATGACAATTTCTTCAAGCTTTTTTTGTGAAAAGACATTGAATGTTTAAAGATATTTGGATGCTTTTCATTCAGTTCCAAGATGAAAAACAATTTTTAGGGTGCAAAGACTTTATTTTACTCATCATAGCAGCAACCACATACTCCCAGTGATTGCTCTGTTTCCGCTAATAGTGTTCAGTCTTATTGCATTCTGCAGTCATTATTTTTTTGCTAGTGTTCCCTCTGCTTAAATTACATTAAAAATATTTCTGATCCATGTGCTGCATTGAATTTTATATCCTGTCTACTTTAAGTAAGAGATTTATTTCTGTCCCATCTTATTTTTACCTTAAGTGAGTTGGAGTAAATTTGATTGAGTAAAGCCAGCCATGTAATTAAGTTAACTCATTTACTTTGTTTTTCCTTCCAGAATCATTTGGCCGTGTGTCAGTTTGCCACTGTGCCTTGTCCTCAGTGCCAGCAGCCTGTAAGGAAGAGCTACCTAGAGGACCACAAAGCTGTTGAGTGCCACAGAAGGCCCATGTCTTGCCCAGACTGTGTGGCATCCTTTGTTTTTGAGGATAAAGAGGTACTGCTGCTGCACTGCTGGGCATGAGATTGTGTGAAATATAGCAATAAGAAAGAAAAAATATATATATTTAAAAAAGGCCAATCATAAAATGTTTTATAAGCAAACTTTGTCCTCAATGACATTTTCTTAATTTTTATTTGTGAATTTAAGCAAAGACATGTTAAACACCACTTCGATCTAGAAGCAACTTTCAATTGCATATTCTACACATCATTGTAGCAATTCTTCCGTTTGTTCTTGTGCTTATTATTTTGTGCTTGTGTAAACGGATTTTCACTCTCAAACACTGCTGCAAGCAAGTCTGTATGTTAATATATATATTTTTAAAAATCTATAATCCATAAAGGTTCACAATGGTTAAGGCAGTTGTGTATTATTTATTTTTTTTATTAATACAGTTTGTTCATAATTTTGTATTTCACTTAGTGCTGAGAGAGATGCTGTTCTAAAAAACAGTATTGTTCATTTGAAAATGTATTATGATAATGTTTTAAATTGCTCAGAACATAAAAAATCTACAAACAAAATTAGCATTTATCTCTTTAGTATTTCTCCAGGTACGAGTAACTGACTCATACCTATTTATTACTGTCTAACAGTACTGGGGATGACAGGGGTTGGTCTTTTAATCTCATTCTGGTTTGTCTCTTAGCTACATGAGCAGCAGTGTCCGTTTGCCAGTGTGAGGTGCCAGTACTGTGAGATGGATCTGATCAGAGACCAGGTGAGAGTCACAGTTGTTTCTGGTGCAGGAAATGAGCTGCAAGCTGTTAGGCTATCTTATAACTAACAGCTTCCCCTTTGCTCAAACCTTAGGGAACTGTTCCTCATGTTGTCAGTACACACATACAATTGAATTACAATATGTTGGTTCTGTTGTAAAAGCTGAAGTTCGTGGTACATTGTTAGACTTTTTATTTAGATATTTAATACTGTTTTTGTTAAATAACCATTATTCATGTTATGTTTTTCAGATGGAATCCCATTGTGATATAGATTGTCCAAAAGCCCCCATTGCTTGTAACTTTAGCATGTTTGGCTGTAAGGAAAGGGTATGTGATTTGTTTTTTTACACAATTGAACAAATATACCTCTAAGTGTGTCTGACCACAAACTGCTTTTACTTTACAGATGCAGCGACATGACCTGGCTCAGCACATGCAAGAGTTCACACAGATGCACATGCATTACATGGCGGAGTTCTTGCGTAGCCTCAGCCTCAATGGCACGTCACCCAAACCTCTCAGAACTCCAGGGCCGTCCATTTTGGCCGAGGACATTGGCGCTGCAGCGGCAGCCTGCGGCGGGATCAGAGGAGCTGCGAGCTGCAGCATCAGCTCAGCCGCAACTCAGCCCTCTGAGGAGATGCAGAGGATCAGAGAGATGGATGGGCGATTGGTGAAGCAGGATCACCAGCTGCGTGAGCTCATCATACTGAAAGACGCACAAGTAAGAGCTTACCAAGTGCTCTGAGCAAGCTCGTTAGGATTCCTGTAAAATATCTCCACTGATTAAAATCGCAGTATCAGTCCAAACAGCAAACCACTGAAATGTTTTTTTTATGAGGTAGATGAACTTTATATCAATAATTCTGAATAAATGTGAGTGTGTCTTTTCAGTCATATTTGCTACACCTAATGACATGGTAATTTCAGTCTCTTATTGTAGAAATGCTGGTATGTTTCCCTCGCATTACTTCTGCCTGCATGTTATGCAGGGTTACGTTTGACTTTACTTTGTAAATTTTGCATGTAGGTCAGCGGAACATTGTTGGTTCCCTCTGGGAGCCAAAAATATATTAATTATATCAACTGAGATCATGTTAGATCTCTGCTAATATGGCTTTACATGAGGTCACTCGCAATATATTCATTTTATCTCACCACTACAATTTTGTAGTATTGCTATATTTTTGTATTATACAAAATATTTGTGCCAAATATTATGCCCTGAATGGACAGACATGGATTTAGACAAGGATTGGTCAGTGATTTAAATGAAAGGCAACATTTTTGCTAATAAATGCTCAAGACGGAGTTGTGTCACCTGTTACTATCTCCATTCACATCAAGACTTTCATCTCATTCTAGCCCAGTTTTTCAGCTTTATAAAAAGAAGAGATTACTTTATAATTTCTTAAAGTTAAGACTGATGGATTATGACACTCTGCTTATTTTACTTACTATGTTGTAACCAACCTTATGCTCCATGTCATTGGCAGGCAGAGCATGTTAATGAACTGCGGCGTAAGATCGCGACGCTGGAGGAAACCGTGAAGGAGCTGGAGGCCCAGCATTGCTACGGCATTTTCATCTGGCGCCTCAAAGGTTTCTCTAACCTCCTGCGCAACCAGGAAGCAGGCCAGACAGTAGTCGAGCACAGTCCTGGCTTCTACACGGGCCGTCCAGGCTACAGGCTGTGTCTGCGCTTACACCTGCAGACGCCCAACGCCCCACGCTGCTCCAACTTCATCTCCCTTTTCGTCCACACTATGCAAGGAGCTTTTGACGGGGTGCTGACTTGGCCTTTTCAAGGAACGATCCGTCTTGCCATCTTAGACCAGGGACCCGAGTGTCAGCATCACATGGAGGTCATGGAGACAAAGCCAGACCTGCAAGCCTTCCAGAAACCTGTGATTGCACGCAATCCCAAAGGATTTGGCTACGTCACTTTTTTGCATCTGCAACAGCTGAGTCAGAAAGCTTTTCTGAAAGATGACACTCTGCTGATCCGCTGCGAGGTGACGCCACGCTTTGATAGCATGTTTCATCGGGAGGGACCGGCCGTGCAGCCAAGAGGACCTGAAGCATCGATTTCAAAAGAATAAGGTCAAGCTTCTTTATTTGGGATTGGTGTCATTTCGGTTGTATAGAGCACAAGTACCAGTGTTTCAGTGTTGCCTGTTTATCATAAAACATACACAGCAGAAAAGAGAAAATCAAACCTCGCTTTCATTCATCAAAGTGAATTTTCTGGTATTTATTTGTTCTCCAATGTCTGAATGTTTGTTGTTTTCATGAATGTCTTTTAAGGGCGTCGATTTCTTCCTCTGAAAGCCTGATCTGATTTAATCTTGCGGTTTGTTAGAGACATGGAAGTGGGTTTGGTACGATTTGAAGCCACGTGCTTCTAAATAACAGAATAAAATTAGTGGATTACCGCTTCGATGCAGATTTTAACTTTGTGTATCACAGCTTTAATATTTAATTTACATTTCAACTACTATTACTCTCAATATGTATTAACCTTTGATTCTAATCAGTACTTTACAAGACCTATCATTATTTCTCTGGTTATCTCTGAGATTTCTTTAGAAGTGATATGGCATGTTAGAACTGAGCTTTTTTTTCACAAGTTACAATTAAACACATAAAAACTGCTTCCAGCTCTAAATCTGAGCTTAGTTGACTTTTACTCAAAATAAGGAGCCTTAAAATTCAACATATTCATAGTTATGATGTGGACTTGATAAATCTTAATACTATGTGCCTGTGTAAAGTGCGTCTTAGTCCGTAATTTTAAAGTGTACATGTTTTTTTTATTTCTTGGGAAAATAAATTAATTAAAGAAATTAGTTGGATCAATAATTAGTTGTCATCTAAGTAAGTGTGGAGGTCTCAAAGTACAAGCCTCTTCATATTTCCTTATGAAGTCATCCATTGGTCCACACTGAATGAAGATGTCAAGTGTAGAATGCAGGAAAAATGAAAGACTGCAAAGGAATTCAAAGAAAAACAAAACAGTTGGTCTAGAAATGGCACTGAGCTATGAGAAAATTATTTTATTGAGTCCACATTTTCTATTCCGACATTTGATATGAAATTATCGACAGTAAATGCTGCAGAACATCAGGAAAAACAATTGTATAGTCTAAATTGAAACTTTAAAAATAAAAAGGTGTGAAGAAATGGAAGAAAGTGAAGCAAATATATAACTTAAGAAAGATTCTGCCACAAAAAAAATGTATTAAGTGCTTTGGGAAGCCAGACGGGGAGACTGACGTCCCCTGGTTTACAGTTCACTGGATGTTTAGTGAAAAGTTCTTATATCAGTGCATGTGTGATGATATTTCAGCAGTTCTCAGAAGAACAAAGTGATTATAACTCTAAGCTGTGCTTTAATAAAAACTTCACATCACACATTTTCCTGCAAAAATCACTGCAAAAAGTAATTAAACCTGGTGTGCTCTTTAAAATTTCCAATCATAATCAGAAATGAGAAAAAATATTTACAATCATGGAACATCATAGAAGATATTCCATGGGTTCCACTGGGGGGGTTTCTGCTTTTTTAGCTGCAGAAATGTAATTTTGAAATAATATTTGATGTTTCTTACCTATTCCTGGGTAATGTGATTAGTAAATAAATATAAATTTAACATAAGTGTTTGCTGCTTGTTGAGCAGCAAAATGCTTACTTTACTTTTTGTTTTCTTCTTTGCAAAAAATGTCATTTGATTTGACTATGTAAACAATGCTACTGTCTTAACGTTTTATACTATTATGGGATGGCTTGTTAAAATTTGTTGCTTGTTAAAATGATGCTCTCTGTAATCATTATGAACCCACATTTTAGGACGCACAAATAGCACCTTTGAAAATGTCATTTTCTGCATTTTAGCAACCTGCTGAAATAAAACTGTTATTCCATTTCAATAATTTGGACTTTGTAATGTCCTCATTCCCTTCATTTGTCATGTAGCTCCAAAACTAAGGATAAACCAAATACCCTGAACTTACAATTCTTACTAATAAAAAGGATGCACTATGAGCTACTGTAACGTCAAGATAAAAAAAAAACAGAAGTGCCAGGAGGATAAGAAGAAAGGTTGGACTGGGCATCTGTTACAAGTTAGTGCTGTGACTATTCATCAATGTATGGAAATTTCTTGTTGGCTCCATATCCTGGGTGACCAGGTTTGGGTTCTTCCTCTTCTTGTCTGGCTTCTTTCTCAGAGTGACTTTGAGGTGTGTCCGCAGTGTGGTCTGCCTTACTGCCTGTTAGAGATGCTGACATGGCGTGACATATTAGTACAAAACCGGACATAAACACTCACCATTGTCCTGAGTCGTTTTTGTTAGCCATCACAGGTCTCTGATTCTTGACTCACTTGGAGCTTTCGGAGCATCTTTTTCACATTTGAGCGTGCTCTGCGCAAAGCACTCCGCCATCCAGGACAGCACTTCTCCACAATATCGAACCTACACAGAGATGGAGAAATAGCTGAGGATTAGCCAGTCTCTGCACTTCCATAAGTTAAGAAACGGTTGCAGCAGAAGCAGCTGTGCAATGCATCAAGGTGATGCTGCCGATCTACCTGAGCTTCCACTGATACCAGTCGCCTCTCTTGGTCCTTGAAACCGCCAACGATCTTTAGCAAACTCTGAACCCTGAATAAAAACATAAAGCTTAAATTAGTTGTAATAATATCACTTGGTGAATTCAATTAAAGCTTAAAATAATTTGGCTTTGGACATAGTCTACACAAAGCTTGAAAATGAAAAAAGAAAAAAAAAACAGGCTATCTTTTAATGATCTAACAGATTGGGAGTTCACGGATTTATGCTCCTTAAAACTGCAAAATAATTACTTCGAGGAGGTAGTCTTGAGTTTCTCCTCACTGCTCTCCCAGTGCTGGCGCTCCACTTTTGCCAGGTAATTCTCTTTCTGCACCGTCTCCCATGTTATGAGCCTCTGGTCCAGTCCTGCTGGCAGCTCCCTCTCTGCCAACACACAGAAAAACAAGCACACAGACACATGCAGGCAAAGGGAATGAAACAAACTAACAGAATTCCCTTTAAGGAAAAGGTGCAACAACACTGTGTGCTTTGAAGTACTTTCTTTTTTTTATAAATTACCTTCCAACAAAAAAAGAGCAGTTGGGAATGGTTAAAAAGTCCCAAATGGAAAACGGATTGTAGAACCTACATACCAAGATGTTCTTGCTTGGACTCGGGCCGTTTAACCATGCAGAGGATGAGCTGAGAGATGTGGCTGATGATGATGAAGGGTGGGGCCAGCGCAGGCCGGCTGTGGTATTCCACGATCAGGTTATATCTCTGGAACTTCCAGAAAATGTCTGTGTTGCCCTGTACCACTTGAAAGGTGTAACTGCAAATTGTGATAAAAACAGTGAAAAGTATAATCTTGATGGGTTACTTTTTTTAGATACGGTACCTTGCAGAAGTATTCATATTCTTTGAAAATGTTCACATTTTGTCTGTTTGCAACCATAAAGGTCAGTGTAGTTTTCTGGTATTGCAATGGGGTATACCAACATAAAGTAGAGACTGATTAAGTTGAAAGAAATATATACATGTTTCTGAAAAGTGTGACATGCAATTGTATTTCAGTCTTAATGATAAAATAGAAACATCAATTACAGCTGCAAATCTTATCTTTACAGGTTTTGTCTTTTCCTTTCACTCATCGGATATTCTAGAACATTTTTTAATAACACTGAACTTAAGGATATTTCACTTTATGTGTAATGACTGCATATAACATGCTCTATGCTGTCTGAAATGAATGACAAACAATATATTTTTTCCCACAGTATTACATTTTTTGGAGCTGTATTTGTAGAAACTGACACCTTTGCTGATTTTATTTTTATTTTTTTTGATAGATATCTCAAACCGAGTCAGATTGGACAGAGAGCAACTATAAGAACCATTTTTAATTATTTCGTCAAATTCCCAGTTACATTTAGACATTTTTTCGAAATGTTGAAATTTGACCCATAAATATGTTTTAGTTTATATGTTTATATGTTTAAAGCTCTTTTCATTTCCCGGCTATGAACTACTTGCATAGATTCGTCACATGACACACAAATAAAAATAAAAAAATAGGGAAGTTTGTAATTCTGATATTTCAGAGGGTCAAAATGTTCCAGAGGTGTGAATATTTTTTGCATGGCACTCTTAATTCACAATGAAAAAGACAATAGGTTAGATTAATTAAATGTGAATTGTTGACATCAGCAGCTTTCTGCATGTATTTTAAACACTTGACTGACCTGAACATTGCAATAAGGAGGTTGAGCAGAAGCACATTGGTGACGAGGAGGAAGATAACTAGCAGCAGGATCACCAGCCAGTTGGCGTACTTATTGGGGCACGGCGGTAGCAGACCCTGGAGAATCTCAGTCGAGTTATCGGTGCAGGTCATATTTGGCATTCGGGCAGCTGGGTCACATTTCAGGAGAAAAGAAAGAAATAGACAGAATTAGAAACTCTTGGTCAGATGGTCAGGAAGTCATCCTTGTTTGCAATACTACAGTTATGAGTTAAGTTGTAATATTTTTTTGTACTAGAAAAATATAGATTTATATGTTCAAACGCAATAAATGACGTCTTTCAACATGGTGTATTTGTTCTTTACCATCTATTTCATCCAGTGGAATTTGGCCAAATATGTGCAGATAAGGGCGGTACAAGGCTCTACGAAACACCCAGTCAATTCGTGGGTCATTAGGGTGGAGAAGAGCCTGCGTAGCTACGCCATAAGCAATTAGCCACACACTCAAGAAAAAGAGGAAGAAGAAAACATCCTTCATCTGTAAGACATGGGTATTTTACATGTTAATGGCTATATTAGTGGGAAAATGTCTAAATTAATGACTTTATTTCCTAGTAGAACCATTTGACTTGATCACCATTCTTTCCACAATGATGATCTTGGGGCCGAGTTGCTTATGTATGGCAAAGATGTGGATGAGACGTAGAGTAAAAACCATAAAATCTATGGCCAGAACCGTCCGTCCCGCTTCAAAGGTGCCTGCTGACATCCTGCAGAATCAAAGACCAACATTGGTACAGTATTTCATTCCCTAATCATCATTTAATTTGATGATAAAGTTCACAGTTTTATAACTATTATAACAGAACACATTATAGAATACATTATTTAATTTGCACTTTTCCATTATACCTGCAGGAAACCCCAACGACAAAGAGTAAGATGGCCACCATGTCACACTTGTTCCAGTTGTCCTCTACGTAGAGCTTAAACTTCTTCAGGATGTTCATTTCTTCGTCAGTGAAGAAACTCTGCCATGGAACAAAGTTATTGTCTTAACATCATGTTTTCTGGAGGATTTTTACCAGTTTAATTTATTGCATCATCTGCAAAAATGTACGCATTGCTCATTAAACAAACACGTCCATTATGCCTGCTAATTCTAGCATATGGGATAGTGCATAAGAGACTCATTTATAAAATGTCTGATCAGAGTATCTTTGGATGTATGAATGCATGTTTGTATGTATGTATTTTGGCATAGTCAGATAATGCAACAGCAGTAAAGTCGTGTCTTATGTCGGTCTGCTGCGCCCAGGGGAGCAATGCTCCAAGGGATCCCGGCAAGAAGCGATCATGCTTATCTGACCTGTCTCCCAGGGAGAGAGGGAAAGAGATGCAGAGAGGTGAGAGGCTCATGAGTCCTCAAATTCCCTACAGAGAATGTGCTCACTCTAACAAAATCACATCATCGCCTACTCAGATGTGTCTGACTTGTCGGGACTGAATGCTTTAGCACATCTCATAAAAGTGCTGCTCCTTCACAAAAGGTGTGATGTTCTTGCATAAGACAGCTGAATATTCCTGACAAATTGTCCCCCCCAAAAAAGGATGGGCTACGTTGAGATGGCTTTGAAAATATTAAGCAGAACAATTAGGGACCGTGTGTGATTCTGTATGTATGTCACCTGTCGAATTTCTTCCAGCACCAAGGTGAACACCCAGAAGTAGAGCATTATTTCTGGAACTTTGGGACCATCGGGCGGTTTCTTGAAGTCCAGAAGGAGAACGTAAGTGAAGAGGCAGAGGAAGGCGAAGTACATGATGACGTTGCCAAAGAACACAGTGACAGGAGCGCTCCAGAAGCGACGCCAGCGGCGGAGCAGGAAGCGCCACCAAACACTGGCACAGCTCTGAGATGTCTGACCTCCAGGTGCAGCATCTCTGGAAAAAAACCCACCATGCCACAAATACAGTGAAGCAAACACAAAGCATGCACAGTAGTGTTTAACACAAAGATTTGTATTTATTCGAGGTCAAATAACAACATATCCAAGCTTATTTTAATCAAATATCTGACTATGTTAGTTTTCCTGGCAGTTAATTAAATGATTTACTCACAAAGGATCGTTGTCATCCGTTAGCAGTAAAGCCTTTTCTGTGTCGAGGCTGTCCAGCTCCGCAAACTCCTTTGTACCAACACGATTATCCAGTTCTTCATCGCTGAAACACAAACCAGTCTGTCAGTGAACATAAGCAAGTAAATACCTGCCAACTGCAAGGTTAAAGTTGTGTAATACAATTTTGGTTCACCTAAAGATGATGAGGTTGGTCCAAATAAGGGGTGGAAAGAAGAAAGAGACCACAAGTTTGGAGATGGCCGTGTCTGTCGTCATCGCCCCCCACCAAAGCTTTGTGAGGAGAGCCTGTGGTCAGAGTTGTCATTAGGATTATTTCTAGCAGTGAAGAATTAACTTGAATGAAAAAATGTTTACCACAAGGGGGCACTATAGGTCTTTCTATTTAGACACCATACTGCTCTGGGACTACATTCTTAGAGGACACATATTAAGAGTTATATAATCAAAAAAACATAACAACAAAAAAAAACTACAATATATGATTTACATTTGGATTCACAGCTACAGTTTGAATTTAGTCTCCTATGTGTCGAGGCACCTAACAAAATAGTGTTGCCTTGCATATTTTTGAAAATAATACACATGTACTGAATCATAATTAACTGCTTCCAAGTAAAAAAAGACTACAGTATTCCAACTGCGTCTTTTAAATAAAAGATGTTATTCGCTGTGCACTAACTTTCCCTGCTGATACCGAATACCAATTAACTCTCAATGATGACTTTCTAATGACAAGGACATATCTTGGAGGGAAATTTGGGAAGAAAAAAAATGCACTGTATGAAGTATTTAATGGAATACACTGCTCTGATTAATAACCATAATGAGAATGTCACTAAGTAACCTAGATATATATGTCAGTTTTCACAACATTGTTCTGCAGCAGACTGACAGGCTGAGTAAGAAAACTTGGCCTCCAATCTCCGGAGGCCAAATGTTATCTTCTTGTTACCTGAACTCCATCGTGGGCAAAGAACGATTTGGCATCAGCCTCAGTTGCCAAGTTGAGAACAGTGGATTTACTCCAGCAGTGTGTTCTTCTCACTAACAAAGCATAGGCCCTGTCTTCACTGTTAGAATAACACTCTCCAAAGACATCTGAAAAAAAAAAAAAAAAAAAACAGACAAGAACAGTCAGTAAAGTGTCAACCAATTAAATCCTTCATGTTGGACAATTTCCGTCTTTCAGATTTAGATTCTCATTCTCTTCTAATGGCTTTTGTTTGTGCTTCTCTCAAGGCAATGCTGGTTTGAGGTAGGGGGTATATGCTTACTTGACCTTTGGATTCTATAACCACACTGTCAACTCTTATCATCGGACAGTTTAAGAACTCACCAAGGGCAAACTGCTCGTACTTGGCCTCCTTCATACTGCGTGCAGACTCAGCCTCAGATTCCAGGCGTGCCATCTCTTTCAGAATCTTACATCCTGCCAGGGCTGCTGCAACTGCCTCAGGGCCCTGAAGGATTAAAAGAAAGCTGGATCCAAGAAATGGGGCTGGAAGAAACATCTAGTGAATTTGGGATTTATTTTTGCATCTCAATCACTGTGCATGCTGCATCAGCTGTGTTTCAGAGGCAAATAGTAGAAATGACCCTTTAGTCTTCAAGTTGCTGAATATTTTATCCGAACTTAAAAAAAATCATAGTTCTGGATTTTTTTTTGACACTTTTAATGCGAAGTTGCTCTAAAGGTTGCATTGAAAGTCCATAAAAAGTGACAACTTTGCATTAAATTGTCATAATTTACAAAATCATGCTAAGTTGGAACTTTTAATGGACTTTCAATGCAACTTTTAGAGCAACTTTGCATTAAAAGTGTCATTATTTACCAAATGACACTTCATGACAACTGTCAAACATTCATAAAGACTTCTTGACAGTGTCATGTCAGTCTTATGCACACCCCTTCAAATAAAGTGTTACCAAAATGCTTCACATCTTCCATTTCAAGTTCTTGTATTCTTGTATGAAATCGATCACCAGAATTTAATTTCACAAAAATGCTGTACTATTCCTTCATTTATTTATTTTTGCCATTATTTTCTACCTATGTCCTGTTATCTATGGGATGAGAAAATCACCCCCTCTGTTCTCCAAAGAGCTTTAACACAGTCTGTTTGGCTATTCAGTATTAAATCTGCATTTCATTCGGCTTTCCTTTCATTCCTCCCAGGATTCATTTTCAGTTCATTCAGTGAACTGAAAGAACCAAAAGTAATTTATCACAGAGAACTTAATTTACCACAGGTTACATTTTCTGATTGAAAATACAGATGTGTTTTATCATTGTCTAGTGATTTTAATCACTTTACTGGGATAAATTGAAGCCAGTGACTTGCTGGACTTGAATATTTTAGAAGTTTGATGGTTTTATTCGGAATTGTAAAATGTCAGTGAAAGGGAGACAAAGACGTTAAACAACCCTTTACAACAATACTTTTCAAGTCTTATGTTCATGTGCTTCCTTACTGAGAGAGAGGAAATTGGTCCCAGTCACACTGAGATAATGACAACAAATGGCTGAAAATGTTTGCACACCTAGCACCAATACCCAATGACCTGTCTTTGTCACACTGTTTAATAATCGAGGGCCCATGTAGTGCAATTTCTTTCTTTTGGTGACTGGAGGTGATGTGCATAAGAGTTTCTAACCTGCATAGGGTGATCATTTCTCCCTTTATGTGGGTTCTGGCCTCAGGGGAAATATCTAAATATTATTAGACGTGGTCATGTTGTATGTAGAGAGTTACCAGCATTCATTTTGTTCAATAAGGCCTAATGTGTTTCAAGAAGCTTGGGTGATTTCACTTCCTTTAAATACCTGAAGAATGTTGTGGTAAAACTAATTACTATCAGTATTAACCTCCATCTCTCAGGGAGATGACAACAAGGCATATTTCCCAAGATATCAAGCTATTTTCTTGAAAGTAAAGATTTACACTTTGATAGCTTTTTCTTAAACAGAAAGACTCTGGCTCATGGGAGCATACCAGTTAAACGATGCTCTTCGCATACAACAAAAATCTCATAATACATCTACTTTTCTTTCTTTTTTCTTTTTTTATAACACTGCCTGTCCGTTCTTCATCAGATAACGTCCAGTTAATAACTTACAAGCACATCAGCACAAGAGCAGCAGTACAGTCGTTAAATTAAGAGTATGCATAGACTCTCAATCCCTATTTCATTTCAATGTATTATGATTTCTATCCCTCAAGCTCTGTTATATATATATATATAT
>CAEGAF010185045.1:0-54072 GCA_903067075.1 Micropoecilia bifurca
TTTTTTTTTTTGGTGGCGCTACTAACACTGCCTAAAAGTCTGTATCTCTATATATATATATATATATATATATATATATATATATAATTATTGCTCTAATTGAATCGTTTGTTTATGAAATTACCTTTTTTAATTACTAACTTATTTGATGATCATTTACATAATTGATTAATCACGATTAATGCGACTAATCATGATTAATGACTTCAGATTAATCATGATTAATCCAATTAATTGTTTGAGACCTATTTTACTCTTCATTTTACTTTTCATTATGACAAAAATCGACATTTTGATAACATCTTGTTGCAGTTTGAAATGAGATATAAGACATCTGTCATGATATGCAAGTAGGATTCTCTGTCTGGACGTTTTTAGGGTTGAATACGTTGACTCCAATTAGGATTTTACAGGAAGAATAAACAGGCGCAGATTCTGGCTGTATTTCCCTCTCAGTTTGATGTTTTGGTTTCCTTAATTCTGTTTTGGAAATAGGAATTATACTTACAAGATGAGATAGCTGCAGTCTAGTTTATAAAACTGAAGGGCAGAATAATAAGCACACCTGAGTGAACTGAAGTTTGTTTGTGTTTGGTTGTTGTTTTTCGGCTTCCATTGAGCAGTTTGTGGTGTGCGAGTGCTCATCATAAGGATAAACTGGCATATAAAATATAAATATTCTACAAGTTCACTCTGTGGACCTTACTTTTGCATAATTTATCTCTCATCAGAAGATATATGCAGCATATCTCTGTTCAGTTGTTGCTCTGTTTTCTGCTTTGAAGACCAACACTCACCGGTTGCACAGCTGAAGGTTTGTGAACCAAAAGTTGGAGCATGCAGAGAAAGAGATTATTGATAAATCTCCATAGTCCTAATTCCACTCGACAGATTTTAATTGGATTTAGATGTGTGGACTGAGATGGGTTTGGTCTTATTTGTGTCAATTAAACAAATTCTATGTTGTCAGGATTTAGATTATTATACAGCTGGACTTAGTATGTTGCTCTTTCGACAAATGGTCTTTTTTAGTTGACAATTATTTCAATAACCAATTGATTGTTTCGGCCTTAATTCACATATATCTTAACTAGATTTTACTCTTTTTATCTTCATTATGTGCATTAAATTATTATATTTTTAGGAAATTTTACACATCTTTACCCATTAAATTGTTAAAATATCAGTACACAACTGTTTGTTTCAGCATTCAATAAGAGTTTCTTAAAATTAAATAATATTGAACATCTTTTCACACAGATCAGTTTCTTGCATCCCAAATGATAGATTTTGTGGTGCTAATGTACAATATCTGCGCTATTGTTTGACATTAAATGTGATCTTTTATTAATCTTTGTATTGGTCGCAGACTATAACTTGACAAGAATTAAGGTTGAGGCTGCAGTTACTTTAACCCAAAGTTTTTGGCCAATTCTGAGAAAAAAATGTCAGAAAAAAAAAATGTAGGGATTGCAGATTTATGAAAAACTGGACGGTAATTTGGTGTCTAAAGGGCCACATAAAATACTACAGCGGGCCAGATTTGGCCCCCGGGCCTCTAGTTGGATGTCAAACGTTGATAATTATGTTTCTGTTCTTGACTTCCCTAATTTCTTTTACTGTAGTTTCATGTTCAGGACATAAATCTGAAGCTTCAGTGAAATAAGAGATCTTTTCAGTCTGCAGGATGCTCCAGGATGTCACCATAAGGTACTTATTAGACAAAGTGAACAAAAAAATCAGTCACGACTTCGCTCACATCGGTCCTCGTTTCTGTCTGCCGGTTTGAACTGATTTTCTTTGTAGCTTTACCTGAAATCTAGGAATAGCTGGAAGCCTAGGTGTTCATCCTTCAAACCAGAGATGATGAGTCCCTGTGAACCTTTTTTACTGTGAGACAGACTGTTACGCCAGACATGTAAGGCTCCCCTCTGCAGGGAGTGAGTCGAGCCTCAGACATTATTATGTAACAAGAAAACTCGGTTACATCACTGAAGCTGAGAGAGATCCAATTGTTGGGACAGAAATTCAGATAAGGTTGAGGAAAGCATGTAGATTTTTAATTTATTTTAATGCTAGCATACGTTTTCACAGTTTGGACTCTACATTAAACTGATTTTAAGCCTTGACTAGTAAACTAATATGAAATGTGTGCTGCGAATGTTAGAAAAAACAAAAACAAAATGAAGGTTTTAGAGTTCGCTATAGTCAAAATATGGATGTAAATTTGATTGAAAACCTGTGGATCATGCTCAAACTCCCTCCAATGTGATGAAATCTTCATTTAAAAACCATTTTGTAACATCTGAGGTTATCGTAAAGGGAATCTATTATTCAAAATTCATATTTTTCATGTTTTTATTCTTTCATTTAGGTCTCAGCTGCTTCTAAAAATAGTCACATGTTTTTTGGCAATAAGTTTGTTTTTTTATTGTCTGGAAAATGATCCATTTCAAAAACTTCCCGATTGTTGAGTCACATTTGATGGACACTGTGCTGTTACCTAGTAACCCCAGCCAAGTTGCACCCCGTTACCTAGCAACCCAAGCACAGCTTCAGTACGTTTGGTAAGATGGTTTTACCGCCATATTCACTGTACAATGACTGCTGGAAAAGTCAAGGGTGTTGTTGTCCAGAAACCACTTGCTGCATTCTTGTTGGTTGTGCTGGATGCTCCACTTTTGCTTTTCAAAGCTGTATGGTTGTGTATTTACACATCTCGTTTCACGTGTGAGTGCAAACGTTGAATTTGGGGGCGTGGCCAGCGATTTAAAGTGACAGTCCCTAAAACAGCCTGTCCTGAAAGGAGCTTGAAAAAGGCAGGACTGAGCAGACTAAAATCTCATTATCTAAGAAAGATTTTGTGCAACGAATGTAATGGATGTGTTTTGTATCACCCATAAATCTATCATAACCTGTTTAAGATAGGTAAATGCACATGTTTGATAATCATGTGACAAAAGGGCAAAACCAGAAGGCATCGAGCAGGAGGCAAAGGTCCTGTAGCGTTTTATTGTAGATATTACATAACTTTTTTTCTTACCAGCGAGTTTAATACAGCTAAATCTAAATTCATCTTTTGCTCTGCAGATAACCTGAGATCTTTCTGACACACATTATGCGTCTCTTTTTATTAAATCTGTAACAATACATCTGTACATAAGACTTACCCAACTCTGGCTCCTAACGTCAAAAGCAGGACTTGAAATAAATCACGAAGGGAACAAGAAAAGCCAGTTTCTCTTATTGTTGTTACCATAACTACGGCTTGTTCCAGCATGCATCTGATGGGAGGCAAATCGCTCTCTTAAAACTTAGTCACACTAACAAAACCAAAATCATTCACACCTGTAGATGTTTTTGTTTTGTCATGCTGACATTTTTGTCTCGTTTGAGTGACTTTGAGGAGCTTTAAAAAGTCTTAGGTGAGAATGTTTTGGAGTCTGTTTTGCACCTGAGGATCTTCTGCATGTCACGGCAGATAAGATTTACTGGATGAAAAAGGTAAACATGCGGCTGCTCCAAGTTAAACATGATATTGATTTTTGCTTGAGGGTAAGAGTCCCCTTATTACCTATGTGTCACTCGAGTCTGCGTGGAATAATACAAGAGATAATGAAGGTTTTTGTGTGACCTTTTTAGTATATTATGTAAGGAAAGCTCTCTGCTGTATGTTGGCTGACCTTTAAAAAAGCATTAAAAGATGAAATAGTCTTTTAATCAGCTGAACATAAAGTGCCTTGGAAAGTGTGAATACCCTTGGAAATTTCTTCATACTTCTTTTCAATGTAATGTTTCAGACTAACACATTATGAAGTAACTATTAAAGGACCTGGTTTTCCAATCTTTATACAACCAAAAGGACGGCAGGGGGCGCTGGCGGACATTTTTACAAAAGGGGGGCGCTGGGATTCCTTTGGGGGGCTTTTGGTCGAAGGTAAACTTTACACCTTATATGCACAACAATACCAGTTTAGACTTAAAGCAACTTGGTAAAACTGTGTTGTGTAACATTAAATCATGCTTGGCTGCAACTGTATCGATGGCAGATCTTCTTGTCTTCAGTGTTTGTTACCTTATGATAGCTTTTTGGCGCAGCTCTGTTCTCCTTGATGATTATCTGAAGAACATTTAAAAACCATGATATACTTTCCTTTCACTTCAGCCCTGTGCTACTCTTTGTTGCTATAATTACATTATGATTTTGTGGTTTCAATATGACAAAGTGGTAAGTAAAGGGTATAAATAGTTTTGCTAATTATTGTAAACAAATGTGGTACCTGACTAGAAATTTTAACCACAGTTATTATTCTCTTTTTTTAAATCACTGATTTGTTAATAAATCACTTACGCAGACATTCACACACCAAATATTAGCTAATATTACGCCTATTTTCAGCTGCAAAGCACAGAGAGAATTTTTAATCACCCTTCCTGCAGAGGGGATGCTCAGATTGCTGACTCAGCGGATCCGTCAGCGCTCTGTAGTTTTGCCGCTCACTAACGTGCGTAGCGTGATTTAAGGGGGAAACTCTGCAGATGTGGATCTGCTGTGCAGCATCCAGCCCGTCTCCGGCTGCGTTGCTCCCTTTGTGAGGTTTGGTGCTGACTGGGAGGCAGGCAGGCGGCTTTGAGGTGCTCAGACTGCATCTCTGTCCCTGTGGGGTCGCCGCCATCTGTCTCGCACAGGAAGAAAACATTGTGTGGTGTGTGAGCCGTCTGTGCGAATGTATGAGTTAAAAAACCCTCTGATGTCGCTGCTTGCCCCAGGTGCTAATTAAGACAATTTCACAGAGAAAATCCACACAGGAACAAGTAAAATGTCTTGTTTACAAATGCACAAAATGCTTTTTGGTGTTTATCCTAAAGTATTTTTACTCAGTGTTTAAAACAAATGTCTCCATGTAATTTATTGAGGGCCCTTTTCTCTCTGAGTGTCCAATATTTGAGACCAGATGCTAAAACCACATATTTACATAAGAAATGCTTTTTTCACTGACATACAGAAGAAATGCTGGAGCTTGTTGTAATGAGAAAGTTTCTCAGTAAAACAAGACAACTTTCTGGTGTAACAGAAAGACGAGAAAGTTTCTTGTCAGAACGAGACGAGTTTTATGTCTTATTTTGAGAAAGTTTTGTTATAACGAGAGATTTTCTCATTGTTACGAGAGATAAAAATTTGCTCCTCTGACGTTTACGACTTGTTACAAACACATAAAGTGGATCATTGCAACATCTTTGTCTCCTTCTGTTTCCTCTACGATGTCTAAAAATCCCAAGATATGTTTCATTGCTACATTTCTTATTTAAAAGAGGTGATATTTTAGTTTTAATAAGCTATAAATCTCATTATAACTAGTTTTTCTAATCACCTTAAAACAGGAACCAGAAGTTTTTTTCTTGTTTAAATAAGATTCTTCTTCTGAATTTATTTCAGAGCTCTTGCAGTTTAACGCTTCCATGAATTCAAGCTAAACATTTTCTGAATACGTTATTTAGGTAAGCTAAGGTATTTATATTTGCTGATTGTCAGAAGAATTAAATGGATATTTTAATTATTTCTTTCAAGAAATTCAGAAGTTTACTAAACTAAAATTATTAGATGTTTGAACAATTTGGAAAACTTTAGCAAAAGGATCCTTAAATCCAGACCTAAAGGTCCGGTGTCAAGCAACTTTTTAATGTTGCTAGAGATACTTTAACTAAATAAATAGTTTTTATTATATTCTAAGGAAAATCTCTGAATATAAATCAATTTTATTTGTATAGAACATTTAATCAACAAGGCAGTTCAATGTGCTTTACATTGTAAAAACAGAAAAACACAGTAAACCAGTGAACATTACATTTTGTGAAGTTCCATCATTTTGGTCTAAACAGGTGGAGTTTCAGTCTAGATTTGTACAAACTCAGTGTTTTGGCTGTTTTGCAGTTTTCTGGATGTTGGTGCCAGATTTGTGTTGCACAGAAGCTGGCTGCTGCCACTAAGAGAAATTAATATCCTCTAAAGAGATTCTCTCACTCCTTTTTCTGGCAACTATAAATAATTTTAGTGATCCCAACTGACCTGAAACAGGACAACTTTAGTGTGATTTAATGTCGACCAGTTTCAGCTCCTCCAGGTTTCTGGGCCCAGTAAGGAAAGCATACAAGGAGCAACTTAATTCTTTTCTTCTAAAGCCTCTTAGTAACATGGTGTCTTTGATTTAATGCTGAGAAAGCTGTCGGTGTCAAATAATCCCTGCATTAATCTGTGATGAGCCGACCTTTTTGCTGATGTCGGGCCGGTTCAGTCTGAGGCCAGCTGTCTTCATGGGGGGTCGCATCGTGGTGTGTCTCCATCTCAGGCATCGCCTTGTCTTAATAGGAAAAGTTTCCCAGATTTGTTCATGTTAGATTGCTCACATCCGTCCGCTTCTGCCTTCGCCTCAGTAACTATTATTCATAGTTTAGAGTTTGACTGAGATCAGCTGTTCCTGGTGCATCATTCAGCCACATTGGCTGCTTCTGAAAGGATTGGGGGTTTTTTCTAATAAAAGAAAAACAGATGGAAGTTGGAGAGCATTTACACCATCACTGTTTAGTCCAATTTAATTGAATTCTAGTTCGTTTGACTAGAAAGTCTGGGGGAAAAAAGGAAAATGTTGATTCTGGTTCACCTAAAAACCTAGATCTCTGTTCAGTTGAAGTGAACTTTGGTGCGATTCCAGTGCATATGTGGATCCAAGCGGTTCAGAAGCAGGAAGCCGACTATAGCGCAAATAATTCTGGGTAAATGCAACTGACACAAAAGAAAGCTGTTTTGTGAGCAAACTGCTTTCTTCACAGGTGTTTGAGTTTTTTCCTTTGGTTTTTTTTTGTGCTGCAGCGCCACCACAGGCGAGGAGGGGAACAGGTTTTTCTATTGGACCACAGTGCAACGTGAAAGTGCACTGCTCCAACTGAAATGTAGCAATTTTGTCAATTTAGTCTACCAGACTATCAGATGTGAAACATCCTTAAATATGTGCTCTGTGTTGCGCATAATTTTCTTGTGACAATAATATGTATTTTATTTGCATCAGATGCCTCCAACACATCTATATTTCTAATACTGCGCCCTAAGAAGCCAGCCCTCTCTCTCCTCCTCCAGTTCGGTTCAGCGGACCGCGCTCGGCCCAGTTGTTTTCCAGATGGTCTGTGATGATTAGGGAGCTCTTGGAAGGCATCACTCAGCTGAAATGCTCTACAGCTGTGAGCTTGTGGGACTTCATGTTAAAGTGTCCAAAGAGAACTTTGGACTAATGGACAGCTTCCTGAGACAGATTGTGGCGAATACAATCTCTTAATTTGCCTTTATCCACATTTAAAGAGGCAGCCAACTGGCTTTTTCCCCCCCTGTTCCCCATCTGCTCTGCGGATAGATGAACCAAACCTCTGATTTCATTCACACCCTCATGAAAACGACTCCTGGAAATATTACAGCCCTCATTTTTTTTCACAGGTACAGTGCTATATTGATGCACTGGTTGTTGCCAAGTTTTCAATTTAGCAGCAGCAGTGGAGGGATTAATATCATTCCCCTCTGGTGCTGAGGTTCGGGTTTGTTCACTCTCTGCTGTCTCCTTGCAATCACCTGCTCTCCCCTTGCACTCCTCAGAAGTCCCACAGCGGTCACTTTCATGCTGTTTCTTTTCATGAGGTTTTAAATCTCATCTAGATTTTATGAGCTTAGTGGCAGTCTTGGTTACATTCATTGCCTTGCAAAGGTAGAGAACTTTTCCACATTTTGTCTTTCTAATCCCACCATAAACTTTAGAGTTCTTCATTGGGATTTTGCATTTTTGGGTGGTAAACCAACACAAAGGGGAGCATAACTGTGGGGTTGAATGCAATTTAATCTCAGCATTAGAACAGTTGTTTTGTGAAAACCTCAGAGCTTTGTTAGAAAATGTAAGTGAAAAATACCATCATGAAGTTTAAGGGGGATCGATTATGCACATTTTTTGTACTTCCATTTAGGTCTCTACTACTTAAACAAAACAAAAAAACTGCTCAAATGCATAGAAAACACCCAGGTGGTTTTTAGTAGGTTATTTGGCATCTGGAAAATTAGCTTTTTAAAAATCATTCCGGATGTAATGTTACAAATCAGCAGACAGGGCTCATTACCTAGCAACCCAACCTAAGTTCCAGCAGATTTGGTCAGCTGGTTTATCCTCCGCTGCATGTGCTGTACAATCTCTACTGGAAAAGACAGGTATTTTGTGGTTGACTTACCATCCAGAAACTACTTGCTGAATTCTTGTTAGTTATGCAGGAGGCTCTACTAATGCTTTTCAAAGATTTATGGTTGTACAATCCGGCATCTATTTGCAGCCATTTTCACCTGCGAGCGTAAACGTTGAGTTGGGGGCCATGGCCAGCAGCAGCTTATCTGAATTTAAAGAGACAGAGGGTATAAAAACAGCTCATTTGGAAAAGAACCTAAAAATAAAATCTCATTATCTAAGAATGATTTTATGCAAAAAAAATGTTGTGAACATGTTTTGTGTAGCCATAGACCTATCCTAACCTGCAGCCATCATATAGCACATACAGTTGTAAAACCAGCTGACCAAATGTCTTGGAGCTCAGCTTGGGTTGCTAGGCAACCGGCTGGGCTTGGCTGGTGTTGCTACAAATCAGTGTGATTTGTGACGTTACATTTGGAAGATTTTAGATAAAATTTTCAAGACAAAAGAACAGAAACACTAGTTGATTGCCAAGAAACACTTTGGGTTGTTTTTAGAAGTGGTGGAGCTCCAAACGGAACATGGGAAGTACAAAAACATTGAAAATGTGAATTTTGCATGTTTACTTAAAGGCTGAGTAATTGCCACAATTTTGAAATTTTGCATCAAATGCATTAAAACCTTCTATGCATACAGTTTTATACCAAGTCACAATCAGTTCATGATCAGAAGACCTTACTCTTGAGAAAACGTACTCAAGTAAGGAAGATCTGCACTGGTTTTCTTCTCAGTCTATCACAGTTGCTTTGGCACTTGTAGAAGTCATTCATATAACCATTAGACCTGGATGTGGAGCCTCTAAAGTCGCTCCCAGTAGCCACCAACACAAAGTCAAAGTGCTTTTTCAACCTTATCAAACCTCTTGTATGCTGTTTTAGTGTTGCGCCTGTAGTAAGCTGAGTGCTGCTGCTTGAAGGAGCGCTTTGCAAATATAAACGGTAACCCAGGTCATCTTGACTTTGTCAAACAACCCTGACTCCCGAAAGAGACAAGTAACATTTAGAGCCTACTGGGATTCAGAAAAACAGTATCATGTTTTATTGAACATCTTTTGTACATAAATAATTTTTATTCTTCGTTGGACGTAACAGCGATACTGAGCATATAGAGTTGTAGTTTCACAGCTGACTGTGAAATCTTCTCCCACACTCTGTCCTCTGATGCTCTTGCTTAAACAAATATTTGAACTCAGTCTCTATTTAAATAGCATGCTGTGATTGGCTTTATCTAATGTCATCACTGGAGTTACCACACAAAGAATGCACCATAGTTTGAGTTGTTAGCTGAAACTTCAGATGTTTCAGGACTGCAAAAACTAAAAGTTTGCAAAAGTCTGTAACAAATACTGTAGAAGTTTGTGTTTTCACATCCTGCTCTCACACTCTGTGAAAAGATTTCATAAACCATCTGCAGTCTGCATGTTGCTTTGTTTACATTGAGTTCATTGTGGACTTAATTTGTATGCTTAGTTTCCTTATTCCCGATTGCTCCAATTTAACCAAAATTCAACACTTTGATCCTTTTCTGAAATTAAATTGAACCTTTAATAAGCACAGGATTTAATCTAAAGCAGAATATTTTCTAATAAATGCTTCCATCTCTCTTACACAATTAGTTGTAATGGCTATTTGCTAAATACTATTTTTATCCTAATGTATATTAATTTGACAAAATAAGACATTGATATATTAGGGATGAAACGATTAATCGTGATTAATTGATGTCAGAAAAAGGCCAATTGTTGAAAGAACAACACAGTTGGAGCAGAAATTAAGCCAAAACTGTACAAAGTAACACATATTGGGCCACATTTTTCAATATGTTACAACTTCAGCAGAATTTACAATGTCCAAATCAACACAAGAAATATGCACAAATGCACATCCATACATTTAAAAACAAACATAAAACAATGAATATGATTAATCATGATTGCTTGATTAAAAAGAAAAACAAATCATAATAAAGGTTTGCAAAAAGTCTGGAACAAATGTTGTAGGAGTTTTTGTGCTCTCACATTCTGTGAAAAGATTTTGTAAGCACTTTTCCATCTGCTTGTTGCATTGTTTACAATGAGTCCACTGACTTTTTTTCATTTGTTTACTGCAGCTTATAAAAGTGCATTATTAAGGAGACAAAAACCAAAGATTAAAGGAATGTTAGGTTTATTCCAGCTGACCACGGTTGTAGTCTATCATCAAACATTTGGCTCAGAGAAACCCATCTGTCCCACTCAACAGGACCTGGGTTTTTTAGTTTCACTTAGAGGACGTGTGTGAGATGAGACCAGAGTGTGCAGAGCTGACAGAGGCTTCATAACTGCAGTAATAACTTCACCTCCCAGTGATCCATCAGTCTAATCAGCTGTCGGCCTTCTGCAGTGCGTCTCTGCTGGAAGTCAAGGGTCTGGTTTAAATATCAGCTCCACTTACCCCAGGATAAATACAGCCTTCCCACGTTCCTGCTGTAATTCACAAATTGATGCGTGCGGGTAATCCCCCCTCTGAGTGAGAGGAAGCCCAGTGTTTCTGACTGTAATACCTCTGCTGGTGGCTCAGATAAATACACCTCACTTTGCACCGCTGCGTTGTAATTGGAGTGTTTTTGTTCGCCTCTGTGCTGCTCGGGTAAAACTCCACTTCTGCACTTCACAACTCCTCTACGATGACGTCTAAGGACTGGGAAATGTGTTCCTTATTAAGTTTGGGAACTCAAAAGTATCACTCACAATTACAGACAGATGCGTCATATAATTATAAGCTAGAGTTGCAATAGTCAGATGAATTATGGACTAGATTATTGACCATTTAAAGCGTGGATATGCATTTTTTAAAATAGAAAATACAGTTGTTTTTGCTTGTTTTGCTTAAATCTAATGTAATTTTGCTTTAATTCTCTAGATAATTTGGTGTTTATTTAACACATTAAACAAACATTAAGCTGTGTTGCATTATTAATTAGCATTCAAAGTGTGATTTGGAACTACAGCCTCATTAAACGAGCTAAAACCGCATACATTAACGAGCTGTTGCTGTATTTTTTTGATGAATGTTTAGAGAGCATCTTTTTGCTACATGTCATCCCCCTCAGATGTTTAATCCACAATTAAAGCCATATTTTTAGTGGATAACAGATTCCCTGTTACCGAGTCTCATGTTTTCAGGCCAAGTTGTTGTTTTTCAAACTTATTTGATAAAAGTTTGACGTGGTTCGTCTGAAAATCTGAAAGCTTTGCACCTAAAGGTTCCAGTGTTTTGATCTGGATGAACTCTGTGGTCTCATTAGGTTTATTTTATTGCCTCCCTCTCCTTGTGTATTCGTGGTTTATTTATGAAGGAGGAGGACTCATTAGTGATTCACTGTGAAAGCCTAAATTTGAGTAAATTTACTAGCAACTACTGTACTTTTAAATCTGCTTTACTGTCAGGAGTAAATTAAATTATCAGGAGTAAATTATCTTTACCTCCAAGCAAAGGGTGTAATGTGTAAAAATATATTCACATATATTTTAAGAGACATAGGCTTCAGGACGTTTAAACACCGGTTTAAGCTATTTATATTGATTTATATAGAATTGTAATAATTTTATTTTCCATTTCTTATTATATTGGATAATAAACTATCATTTAATGGCAAATGTTGCCATTATGTATGTGAGATCCCTGGACAGTGTTTGATTTAACAGCAAACATTTATGCATCCGTTTTAGGCTTTAACACCGAACAGTGTTGTCAGCACTGTTCCCAACTCCACAGCAAGGAGAGTAGCTATTGGCTGTCCTAAGAGCTGCTACATGAATTTGCATATCGCCTAATTTGCATATTTGGTCACATGAGATCTGGGCAGTAGAAGACAGGAATCTCAACATTAGTATGACAAAAAAAAAATTTAAATACTCTAAATACGTCTAGATATAAACTTTATAAAATAAGTAAATCTTTTTTTAATTAAGTTGCTAAATGTCGCTAAATGCAGCAGAAATTTACTAAATTGGTAACAGTGGTTGCCAAGGCAACAGGGTAACGTTTGCTGATAGGAAAACAATTAGATTTTTAAAAATTCACCAGCTGATTTCTTGCTTCGTCTCCTTTAATATTACTGAAATTTGAACTATGAATACTAGATTATTGCTCCTATAACATATTGTTGAAGCCAATAATGTTTCCTCCCATGTTTGGAAATGACTTGAATGTTAATATTGTTCCAGGTTTGTAGCTGGAGATCAGTGAGTTTCTCTTCTGCTTAATTAGGCATGAAACTCGGGCTGCTGGCCTGTGATTATGGATGCCTGTGCACATAGAGTAAGCTAAGGAGAGAGTCAGCTGTGACTCCAAAGCAGCGTTTCGTCAAACAGCCGCTGAGCTCAGATTCTGTTGTTTGTGTTGGTTGCAGTAAACAGCTGCTGCTCCAGTCAGGTCCACAGTGGCTCTGATTGGCTCATGTAGTCCTTTCCTGAACCAGATATCTGCCATTGTAGCTCTGGAGAACGTTGTTAGACTGAATGAAATGGGACCTTTAGCCAAAATGCACAACTTTGGAACCTTTTGAAATGAAAATCAACATTTTAGGAGGTGAGGAAATTCAGTAGCACAAGCTCTGCAGTATATTTTCTAATAAAAGTATCATGCCTCCTTTGTTAAATACTGTTTTAATGTTATAAATATGCATATTATTTTGACAAAGTGAGACAATAATATATATTAGAGCTGAAAAGATTAATTATGATTAATTGGGTATATACAGACTCATAAACAAGAAAATTACTCCACGAACAACACAACTAGAGCAGTAATTAAGTCAAAACTCCACAAATAATGTAAATTTTTCATCTAAGATTGAAATTTTTCCTTTGTCTATGAATATGTTCCACCTCAAAGGTGTCCAAAGTATGACCCAGGGCCATTCCTGGTCCTTGAAATGGTTTTCTACGGAAACTGTTTCTTCGAAACTGCAGAATGTGCCAATATTCTATTCAATTAATTGATAAATTGTCAGAATAATTGATTACTAAAATCATTGTTAGCTGAAGCCCTAATATATGTAATGTAAAACTATAATTCAGGACATTTGAAGATGTGCTTGTGTGTGTGTGTGTGTGTGTGTGTGTGTGTGTGTGTGTGTGTGTGTGTGTGTGTGTGTGTGTGTGTGTGTGTGTGCGTGTGTGTGTGTTATTCTGCCTCAGTTGCTGCCATTAGTTAAGGATGAATTATTGGCACAAATGTTAAAAAATGCAACCTGCATGTTTGAAACTTGTTTCAGTTTGTATAAAAACAACTTGATGACAGTCCTGGTTTATATTTCGCCTCATAAAATCACTCTTTGTTTGGTACGTTGACTTTTTGGCCTTTTTCTGTGTACATAATGACATAATTTAGTGGATTTTTAAAGGCTGGGACACGGTGCCTTTCAAACGTTTAGCAGACCGGAGTGTTTTTACTTCCTCATTTTTCTTTGTGATCCCAGATCATGTTCGATTGTGTTCATTTTTTGTGTAACCTTTGACTCAGCCACAATAAAGCCTCTGTTTGCAGGAGGATATACAATTTTAAAGTAAACCTCAAAGCCGCACCAGTTCAAACATAATTTTAATAATGCAATTATATTGAAGTGCTGTGTTCTCAGACTGATTGTCGAGATAAAACTTGCAGCACAGCCAGCGGCTTTTTAAGCTTATACGTCTGTTTGCTTGATTGCATTGTGTTGGTTTGCACAAACCTTTGCATCAAAAGGCTTTTGTGTAATTATGTAACTTTGGCTTTCAAGATTTTCTCTTTGTGTTGAAATGCCATTGCTTTTTAACACAGAGTCTTTTTTTACTATTCTGTTGTGTTTCATCCAACACTTACATTTTATGCAGTCTCGTCCTCTTTCCTTACTTTTAAATTCAGTGTTTATCTTTTGTCTGTAAAATAGAATACGGGCTTTAGAGAAAAAAATCCTTGAAGTGGATCCCAAGTGCTACCTTAGTTATCAATTATTAAGCTTAATTAAAAAGCATTAGAAATCACTCGCCATTCTTTTGGGAAACATTTGAAATTCTTTTCATGTTCTGTTTTGGTTTCAGTTGAATTTTACCTTTTTTTCCCCCACATTTTCTAGGGAACATTGATGTGTTTGACATAGAAATACACTGAAGACTTTTTATGGTGTTCAGTTACGTGTTGTTTGCATATAGGTTGTATATGGAAACTTTTATTCCCTGATCCCGCATGGGATCGGCTTTTCTGCAGTTTTTTATCAGCATTTTTATACAGATGCAGATAAGAAGAATTCAGGTCACACTGAAAAGGAGCTCAGAAAGGATTTTTTTTAACCTTTACCAAACATTACAAAATCCCCAGACTCTTTCTGATATACTATAAAGTAAAAGGGTTAATGTTTAGGTTTTGGGTGGATATTTTTGTATGTGAACTTTAGCTGAAACGCTGCTTTAAACAAAGAGCCCTTATTTATCTCTTTTGCCACAGTAAATGTGCTGTTTCTACAGCTTTTAGATTATTATTCAGGTCTAAATTCATTATATTTTTCTTTAATTTCACAGCCTCTGTGTAAAAGCGATTAGACTTTTAGGTTTGACCTGCTGGTTATGATTATTTTCCCCATTTTTATATACATTTTGTTTACATTTAGCCAATTAACACGTAATTATATGTGGAAAACATTTTGAAATTATTTAGCACAGACTCATTTCTTTACATCCCAAAAGCCTGACCTTAATTCAGAGCAGTGGCGTCTCCAAAGGGGGGACCAGCGGGGGCACCGGCCCCCAGAGAAAGTCATGTTTGAGTCATAAAGAGAAAAAATGTCTTTAATCAAGACAAACCTGTAAAACTCACTAAATAAAATGTAGATACATGCTTAATGTTGCTATGTACATAGATGATGATGATGATGATGATGATGATGATGGGAGATTTTATTTCTAGTACATTTAATGAATAAGAAGAAAAACACTGTTTTTAGTATTTTATCTGCTGATCACCGATGAAGGGATTATTTAAATAATTTCTTCAAATTATTGGTCCAGCTTTTATTGCTCATCTATAAATGTTTCATTGTGATGCTGACTCTAATTCCTGGAGATGTTTTTTGCTTTTTAAGCTGTCGAAGAATTAATCTGTCATTATTGTACAAAAGCACCATTTTGACCTGTGACTTGTGGACCTTTTTAACTTCCTAACATTAAAGAAGAGCGACCTGTCGATGCAGAAAACTTTTATTGTTTAACATAAAAGAAGAAGCAGCTGCTGAGAAAGTCTACCTCATGATGCGTTGAAAGGTTGAGCCAGCTCTTCAGCTCACTGATGAAAAAAGAAACACTAGACTTGATAGACAGCTCTGGATTTTAGAGACAGAAAGCCCTAAAGTCCTAAAGCTGTTCGGTTTTAACTCGCTGGCAGCTTTGCAGCGAGTCCTTTATCTTGATACACGTTGAAAAATGATGAGCAGTAATTCAGAGGCTTCTTCTCATATTTCCAGATAACTATTTGGTGGCACTGACTCTTTTCTGCAATTGTTTTGTTACTTTCTTGAACAGTAATAAAGATCCAGCAGTGTTAAAGACGGCTGCATGTTTCACCAGGTTTTAATAAGTTGGCAATATTATTTTCCTTCAAACTTTTCACTTCTGCTGATTCCAACCTCTGTTCAGCAGTAGTATGAAGTGTAAAATTAAAGTTTCCATCACTTGTCACCAAAAGATGATAGGTTTAGTGACCCTGCTGGACCTGGAGCAGATAAAATCAGTATTGAGTCAGGCGTTTAGAAGCAATCATTGTCTCTGTGGTTGTTTTATTTTCCTGCAGCTCGGCCTTTTTTAGAATGAATTTCACATCTCTGTGGAGAGATAAAAAGATGCTTTGATCTTTATTATTTTGAGGTTTCCTTATTTGATTGAAGTTATTTTGGAAAGTTACCCATGGAGTTCTTGTTTGATCAAGGTTTAGTTTGGATGGTTATCTAATTGAGCTTTTAAAAGCTTTGTCTTGTTGTTTTTTATCTGAATAATCCCATGCAGTGCTTCTTTGAGCATTACAATTACTCTTATGTGATTATGCAAAGGAGGAAAAGAACCCTGAAGGGTTTTGTTAGGAGTCTATGCATTTTATTAATATGCTACTTACATGGTCATTAGTGCTGCATCTAATGATTATTTAGTATTTAATTAATCTATCAATTTTTCTGACGATTAATCATATAAAAATGATTAATCAGAGAACAAATTGACACCATTTTCATACAATATTAGAAATGCATTAAAATATGCAAATAAACAAATAATTCAGTTCATTTCTAATTAAAATAAACATTACCTAAAATGCAATAACATATCATTCCTTTAGTATCAATTAATCAACTTACAAAACTTAAAAAAATACACTTATGTTGCTATTAGGGCTGCAACTTTCAGTTATTATAGTAATAGATTAAACGATTGATTTTTCAATAAAACGATTAATCAAGTAATTGTATACAAACTTTGTCACTTTTGCACATTTTTTATTTGACTAAGCCTTTTCTATATAATATTAGAAATAGATGACATTAATATTTGTTAGTTGCAGCCCTAATGACTGGTAAACTGAAACTTTACCACTTGAGGAGTTTTGGGTAAAACATATTTACAAACCAAAGTGTTTTATCTGAAATACATAATGTACATATTTTTTGTACAGTTTTGGCTTAATTGTTGCTTTGAATATGTTTATTTTTTTAAATAAATTGCCTTTCTTTGAATCTAAATACTCCAGTTGATGATTAATCAACAATTATTTTAACAATCGTCAGATTGTGACTAATCCGATTAATCGTTCAGCTATATTTGTCAAAAGAAATACCTAATACTTTTTTAAAACCAACCATAAATCACTGGAAGCTTTTTGTATTTTCCTCACTTGGATTCATTCTGTGCAGGAGAAGAAACTGGTAGCTGACAGAAAAATAGGCCTATTTGCACTTGAGGTTTGTGTTTATTTGTTAGACTTCTTCTCCAAACCAAGATGTGCCTTGAACAGAGAAACATCTGCGCTAAAGAAGCACATTTCTTTGTTATTGCCGTGATGAATATGCTCTGAAATTGCACAGATCTCCAATCATGTGGAGTTAATTGTGTGCCTACAAGCACTTTGAGATTGACTCCAGATGTCAGAATGCACGCTGTTTGACTTTTGCTAAGGTTGTTGCACTTTTGACCCTACAGAGGGCGCCAAAGTTGAACAACCTTTTTGGGTATCCCTGTGTTGTAAAATTCAGCCTAATGTTGGATCTGAACAGTCCGTCTCTGTTGTATCCATTGGAAACTGTAACGTTGATGTCAGAAAATATTTCTCTTGGGTTTTGAATTAGAATATTCTCTACCACTATAATTAAATCAGCAAAAAGGTGCATTAAAATCTGAAATCACATCTTTTTTCTCTCATTCTCTCTCCTTTTATTGAATTTATGCCATTGAATAGTTTAATGTTCTGCCTCAGGAATGTGTAGCACATTATTCCTGCCAGGAGAGGGCAGTGTTGGATTTTGGCCAGACATGAAGAGTTTCTTGAGTGTTGCTGAGATCTTCACCAATATAAGAAGAAACGCTACAACAACACATTTGCTGTTTCCTTTTGCCTCTTCAAGCTTTTTTCTCTGCTCTGCCTCTTCAGTAAATACAGCTAAGTGGCTTTTAAGAACATGGATTACTTAAAAAAATAAAACGCTTTGGTCTGCCAGGAGTAGGAAGCTTAATGGGGGCGTTTTTGATGGTCTAACAAGAAAGTTGTTCAACAAGGAACACTTTATTGCGTTCTTGTGTTTTAATTTAATTATCTTATTCACTTTTATTTTGTATTTTGTGTAGCTTGGTGTAATTTCTCCTTCCCTTGGCTCAGACATATGAATGGACGATTTCATTCAAGTTTTATTTTCTCTCTTTCTCTTTGCTTTTTAAGTTATTTTCTTGAGGTTTTAGATATTTCCTATGATCCCATGCAGCTGTTGGAGAGTAAACTGTAAACCAGGGACCTGCTGCCTACAGACGTCAAATCTGTCAAGGTCATGGAGATTGTTTAAACGTTCAGGAAACAATACACTCCTTCTGTAGTTAATATGAAAGCTGGACATGCCTGTTCAGGAGGAGGGATATGTGTTGAGATAAACCCAACAGGAATAGCTTATTATGCTTTTCCTCTAAAGTTTTCAGTAATGCAGCTGCACCTATAAAAATACAAGTGGGTGACCTGGGAGGAGACGCTCCCTAAATCAGATCAGAGTGTGGTTTTCCTTTTAATTCGCCTCTTTTTGGCCAAGCTAGTAAAAAATAGGAAACAATACAGATGTTTAAGAACATCTTTAAGTTTTACTGTTATTTTTTAGTGGCCTGAAACAATTAATCACATTAATTGTGATTAATCGTCAACTAATTTAGTAATCGATTGATCATTAATTGAAGTATAAAGACTCAAAAAGATGCAATTTGCTGCCAAAACTAGAAAGAAATGTAAACATAGGTTTTAAAAAAAACTTTGTCAATAAATATGTTCATAGTTTTAACTTCACTTGATTCACATTTTGTGCTATTAATCACCTTTTTGTCTTCAATTACTAACTGGTAAAGTCAAAAATAATCAACAGATCAGCTCTGTTCTTTATTGATGTTACGTCACGCAGAACGATGTCGATGTTAAAAGAATTTATTTAGCACCAGATTCATACTTTGCTACAAATTACCAAGCTTTCACTAAAGGAATGCTATATTTTATTTAGAGTATACAATGTTTATTTTCTTCATTGAAAAAGGAACTGACATATCTATTTGCATTTTTATGTATGTCTTGTATATAGAAAAGGTTTAAATGAAAAACCTTCAGAATGTGACAGTATTTTATCTGATTAATCGATTAATCAATAGATTAATAACTAAAGTAGTTGTTAGTTGTTAAGCTTAATTTTTTACTTATCATTTATATAAGTTCTTTCTATGTAATAAGGACCAGACTTAACAAAAATCATTCAGTCCAACTACATAAATATTTACATAAATGTTTTGCATTATTATTATATTTTTTTTCCACATCTCTGTTTGCTCTAATTATAATCTCTAGCTCTGCAATTCCTGATAAAAACAAGGTAAGGAATATAAACTATGGGGACGTTTACTGTCACATCTCAGACTTTAGTGGGAAAAAATCATATATTGTTGGGGATTTTTACCCCAAAACCCAGCAGGTTTTTCCTAATAAAGTCTCGTAGTTTATATCAATTCAACCAACGGGTCAAATACAGACCTTAGATACCAGAAATGAAGTCCAGCACATGACAGTTGCAACATGATAATCTTCTAATCACTGCAGGAGGGAATTGTTATTGTAAATGGTTTGCATTGATTTTGTGATGAGAAAGAGTCACAACCTCAGATGACCGTCCTGCCCATCGGCTGCCCTCGGTTTGTTTACCATGCCTTTACGCTGCGCTCCTGTTCAGAGTGCTATTGATTGTCCCCGTTTCAGCCATGGATTAACAGGGTTTTGTCAAATCAATATGAAATTAGGAAGTGCAGCAGGAAAATGAGATAACGTTTCGCCATTTTCCCCAAGCACTTTAAGTAATGAAAGCTGAAGAGTGAGGCTACAAAAGAAAGACGAGAGCACATAAAGTTGACGGATGGCCTGTCTGTTTGGATTGGTGAAGGTAAAAACCGATGTCTTAAACATCATACTGAGTAATACCTAATAGACTTCCCTAGAAGCTCTGGAAGTGGCATTTTATTGCTGCTTTCCAAAGGTCTCCAGAGGTTTCCTTTGGAGATTGACTGATTTTCACTCCTTTTTTCTCCATAGACTGTTGGTAAAAAGGCTAAATCTGTTCGCTCTTTTGCACCTTCAAGAAGTTTTTTAATAGCAATCAGTGTTTTTCCACCTAAAATGTGGGAAAGAGCTGTTACTCAAAAGGTTGCTTCTTTCCCCCCATCTATTTTACAACCTCTTAAAGACAATCATTAAAGTTTTAACCTTGGCACTTTTTGTCCTCAGGACTTTCCATATCCAGTTTTCTTTTTTTTTCTTTAGATTTTCTTAACTGCACACCTCTGAAAAGGAACTAGAACAAAAACCTGAGTAGGAAATGGACAAAAAAATTAAAAAATAACCTTCACTTTGTTAGCATGTCCAAAGCTAATGCTAAGAAGTGTTTTGAAAATCAAAAATATAATGAAAAAGGACAGAACATAGACTTTTGTAGGGCTGCAACCAATCAATATTTTAGTTATCAACGATTAATTGATTAATCAAATTTTTAAAAATTGGCATTCTACAGATTTTTTTATTTAACCATATAAGCCTTTTTGTACAATATTAGGGATGCATTAAAAGATGCCAAAAACTTAAATAATTACTTGAGCATAGCATTTATTTAGTGCAGTTGAACAAGGTGAAGATAAAACTAAGTTAATTGTTTACAGACAGATGTTTTTATCTTAAATCCAAATTGTGTACATATTTTGTATAGTTTTGGCTTAATTTCTGCTTTGAATATGTTTTTTTTCTCCACCAAATGGCTTTTTTGAATCTATATAATCCAACGATTAATCAGTTACTGAATTATTTTGATAAGCGATTAATCACAGCTAATCAGATTAATCGTTTCTGCTTTAAAATTTTACACACTTCTGCTTATCTGAATTTGCTTTTATACAACATCTAACATGACTTATACTGCAGTATCTAATATGCTGATGCTGATGCAATTTCAAGAGCCTGCACTGAACTGAGTTGGATCAAAGTAAACAAAAAAAAAACAGCAGAAAAAGGATGAAGATGACCTAAAATGTAACTCTAGAAAAAAGGGAGACAAATTTCACATGGAGTATAACCATAAAGTTATCACTATTTGACTCACCATCCCGAGTAGAAAACTACTGAACACACTCTTACGCTCTCCTGGGCAACATGTTTAGATGTGTCTGCTGGAAATGGGAGAACACCTGACTCGCTGTGAATGTGGAGCAATCGTATTCTGCATCAGCGTGCTTTTCAAGTCCACTCCTGCTCGCCTGTGTGCTCCGTATGTGCTGACATGGATTAGGACGGCTGATGACGCAGCATTCAAGTTGACGTGTTCAAGCTGCAACTCATCTATTCTTTCGGGATCCGGCATGTAATGTACCATGACGTCTGATTTGTCTGTCTCTGTCTGTCTGCACGCTGGTTTTTATCTCTTCCTGGTTTAGTGTTTGTTCAGAACTTCTGGCTTAACTAAAGCACTAAAGCTTTATCACTAACTGGCGTTTTGCACTGCTGTTTTTGTTTTGCATGCGTGAGACAAAGGGTGTCAACGATAGCAACTCTCATGTATAATGAGGAATAAGCCTTGAGAATACATTCTGTTATCTTGTTTGGTGTTACTGAAGAAATTTCCACCTGTAATGTAGGATTTGTTGACGAGAAACTGTGTTTTCCACATTTTGCCTCATTACAACCACAAACATCAATGTGTTGTGTTGGGATTTTATGTAATTGACCAAACCAAAATGGTGAAGTGGAAAATGATACATGATTTTCTTCTTCTTTTTATTTTGAAAATAGTAATCTTAAAAGTGTAGCATGTGTTTTTAATTAAAGTTCCTGGAGTCAGAATTATTTTTTTCACTGCCAATACAGGTGTAGCTTTTTTTAGTGTATGGTTGCTGGCTGTGCACACTAGGAGATAGAGATATCGTCTGTCGTCTGTCATACAAACATGTTCACAGAGCCTTGACAGAGAAACTTTCTATGATAGTGTTTGTTTGTCAAATGTAGGCTCCCTCTGGCAGGCCTACTGAGCATGCTCAGTTCTGCTGGATCAAATCCTCGTTTTGCTTTTACCAAAAACTTACATTTTATCCACGCCTGTAAGGAGCAGCAAAAAGGATAATAAAAAGATTTCAGTGTCTGGGTGTCTCCTTCTGGGAGACTGCATTGTCTGTGAAAATCAATAAAAAAAAAATAAACCAGTATACAAAACATCAAACTGTGCATTCAGAAAAATGGACGAAGCTCCATTTTATTGTCCTTTTCTCTTCCCCTGTATTCCAAAAATCATAATTTCTGCAGCTAAAGGTGGTGCTGGGCTTTAGGTGTCATATTTTATATCTCTGCTGTGTAAACATCATATTTTAACTTGTTTTTGTTGTGGACTTTGATGTTGTCATTGACTTTGCACTATGTGCTCCCAAGGGGCTCATTACACTGGAAAGGAAGAGCTGATACAGGAATTAAGCTCATAATGAACTGTGTTCATCATTTTTATGAGTCTTCTGTGCAAACCAAGGTGAGTGAAACCGGATTTATCCCACTACTCCCACTTCTGCATTTACCTGGAGAAAAAACGTTGACATCTGGATTTTACTGTCTGGATGTGCTGATCAGAAATTATGTATTTACTTAATATATTAAAATATTTAATAAGTAGTGCTGTAGCTAAGGATTATTTCAGTGATTTATTATTCTTTCGATTAGTCTGATGATTAATCCGATTAATCATTTAATCTGATTAAAAGAAAAAAAAGAATATTCTGCAGATTTTTCAGGATTTCTGACACAATATTAGAAATACATTAAATGATTCATATCACTTCTTTTGGGTTGGTTAATCAGTTTCTGACGAAATATGCAATCAATCACGATTAATTTGTTTCTACATTGCAATCTGAATTGACAGTGAAATACGATTTGCTCTTAATTAACTACTTACTTTCTACGCTTCTGCTTACACTGTGCAACAACACAAACTCTTGCCAATTATATTTGGTCCAGTTTCTAGTGAAAATATTTACGCACACTTGAAATAAGTCAAAATGAACTTTTTAGTAAAATACACAACCCTGTTTTAAGTGATTCCTTTATATTGATTTTAAAAAGTTCTAGTTTCACTGGCAGATTATTTCTCCTAGACATTTTCCACCTGTTATAAGTGAAACAATCTGCCTGTGAATCTACTTTTCATCAGTATTTAGGAATTATTCAATTAAAATAAGCTCTTATTTCTTTCTAAAAAGCTACTTCTAATTTAATTTAGTCTTATTTGAAGTGTATTTTCACTAGAAACTGGACCAAAATACTTGGTAGTTTTTGTGATTTTGCAGCTCTTGTTCTGACATTTCTGCTGCATTAACCACTTTGTAAGTTTGGGTCTGTTGCCACTGCAATGCATCTTCTCCTTCACTGTGTTTATCCCTTTTTTCCTCTCCTAACAAGAGATTTTCAGACACTATTTGTCCTCTGAGAGTACAGCGTACTCTTTGCAGGACCTTTGATGATTGAAGCTTTCGGTTCCGTATGAAAGTCTTTGTTTTTGCGTTCCCTCTTTGTTGACGTGTAAACTGAGCTTGGTGTTTTAATCCTCTGAATGTTGAGTTTTTGCTCTGCTTGATCGTGCTTGAAATACCACTGATCCGGTTCTCGCAGTGTTGTCGAGTCATGTGCAATCCCCTTAGAAACCTCCAGTCTAGTCATGATTTGCTGCTGAGAAAGTCCCTCTTTCCCTAGAATCACAATCTGCCTGCAGAGTAAGATTCCTGCTCCAGAGCTGCAGCTTCAGACTTCCTGTAAATGTGGTTCAGTGCTATTCATTGGAAGTTATCAGTGTTGTAAAAGTATTCATATCCTTTAAACTTCAACACATTTTGTCTTGTTACAAACTTCAAGGTTTCTTTATTGGACTTCATGAGATGGTACAATGTAGTAGTATATTGTGAAGTGAGATAAAAACATTGTTTTTAAAACCATTTTAGTAAAACGAGTCCACATGTGTGTAGGCCTGAGACGATTAATCGTCCTGGAGTGTAAAGACTCTTACAAAATGTAATTTGATTTGCTGAAAGAACAACACACTCAGGGAAGTAATTAACCAAAGATTTATAAAATATGAATACATTTTGTATTTAAGATAAAAAAACAACTTTATCAGTAAATATGTTCTATTCAGATTTTCTCAAGTGGTTTTAGTAAAAAAATCCTAATAATTACCTTTTGCTATCTTATGAATTGGTTTATCAGAAAAGTATTGGTGTATTGATGTGAACAGGCTGAGCTTTTCACATCATTGAAAGTGTTTATTTAGCTGCAGATGCATCCTTTGCCACAAATCAAGCATTCATGGAAGGAATATTTGTTTTTTTATTTTAAAAATGGAATCAAGTTGTTTGTTTGCATATTTTTAAGTATTTCTAATATTGTATGAAAATGCATAATTTGTTAAATGAAAAATCTGCAGAATGTGACAGATGTTTTCATCCGATTGATTGTAAGAATAATCGCTAAAAAGAGAGTTTTAATTGTAAATGACTAGTAATTTCCCTTGGGGACATTGGTATCGCCCATTACGATAATTTTATATCGGTCCAATAGATAAAACTGGGCCAACAATTGATATTTCGTTTTCCTTCTTGTTTCCTTTTGTTTTTGTAGATGGAGAAAGTCGGTCCTGTGATGTTTGTTTGATGATTGTGGGGAGTTTAGCTGAAGCAGAGAAGCAGGAAAGTCAGCAGTGTTGTTGTTTTTTCTTTTTTTTAAGGTGTCCAAAGGGGAGTTAAATAACAACATAGGTGCCATAACAGCCATATAAGAATCAGATATTGATATAGGCCCAAATTTTTACATGATTGCATCCCTAGTTTTCCTTCTGCCTGATAATTATACAGTATCTTGTGGTGCTTTATTATATAAATTCCCAGTAAAACACAATACAGTTTGAGATTATAGTGTGAGAAAACTTGCAGGGCACTTAGTAAAAATATCTTATTTGTGTTTTTAAGGCCACTGTCATTCTCTAACCACCTTTTGTGACAGACATCCACAGAAGTTGAGCAAAGTTTATATACTTCAACATAATTGTAATGTCTTGAATTAACTAGCACCTTCACTCCTGAAGCTGAACGTTAAATTATTCATATCCAAATAATTACCTTAGAGTTGCCTGAGTGCTGTAAAGGCGAGCTGGCAGGTTTCTGTGTGATGACAGACATAAAGTGCTCTGTTATTTTTAGCACCAACTGCACAAGGAGGCCCTGAATCTACCTGATTAAGGAATGAAGCGTGGTCAGCATGCAGACCTGAGCTGCTGCGGGGCGCAGCCTCATGCTACAGCGACTCACTGTTGGTGTTTTGACTTGCAGCCTGTGGAATTTGTGAATCTTTGTGCTGCCAAGGCTCACAAAGCAAACTGAACAGCAGCGCAAAGCGGTTTTCACAATGACCTTTTGAGAGATGCCACCAAGGCCACTGGGATTGAGAAATGCTGTGAGTTCATTGACTTCCTGGCCTGATTCACTGTATTTACATGTTAGTTTTTTCCACCCTACCTTCACCTTGAAAGAGGTGAACGAAGAGAGAGATAAAACTGTGTGTTTGAAGTTGCTTGTTCTGTAGTGTGTAAGAAACGATTCCCGTCCTTTTGGGTTTGTAGCAGAACTCTTCTCTTTGATCCCTGCCGTTATGTTACATGATAAAACTTGTCGTCTCGTTGGATGTCTCAGTTCTTATCGGGTTTGTTTCCATCACACAGATGGAGGAATATTTGGACGTTTCTCGGTCTCATATCCTTGAATCAGACTGGATAGCATCAGTCCTGATGTTTTTCTGCCCACTGCTGGAGTCTGTAACTTTTACAATCTAGAGACCCATTTTTATCCACAGTAAAGCTTAATAAAACCTGTTTGCAGCAGCAAACGTTGCATGACTTTTTTAATTTTGATGAACATCTGATAAGCTGTGTTATTTTTAAATATCCACTATTTAAATGTCTTCCATTGTGGCACATTGCAGACCCTTGACACAGAGAATGGCATGTTTGTCTTATAGTAACAGACATGGTGACGGAGCCACTTGGACAGATCGCCAGTCCATCACAGTGGTTTGATACAGTGCACTGTAAAAACAAACTGCAACAGCTGAAAATGTAAGAAATGTTTCAGTTTTGGTCCCAAATCAAACCAAGTCTACCAGTCTATCAGGAGTGAAAAACTCATTCTTAACCCTGGCAGATTTTACTTAAAATCACTTTCTTTTAACCAAGAAGTTTGTCTGCGATAATAAACTATGCTGTGGTTATAATGCGACAAAATATATAAACATGTAGAGGTTACGAATACGTTTTGAGCTGCTCTTTTGCAGAACCTACTAGTCTGGTGTGTCTGAATGTGACCGTTCAGGCAGCTGGTGCTTTTCCACCTCCATTTGACACATTCTGCTAATTACCAGAGCACAAACACCCATCTTCCCCCCATGCGCTTGCTCACTGGTGTGCATAAGACTGGTCATCTCAGCCCCAGCTCCCTGAGGACAGGCAGGGAGTGGAACTGTTTATGCATGTGGTTCTCTTTCGCTACCGCTCAGTAGGAGCAGAAGCCCCTGCAGAGTGCATGCAAAGCGGCTCTGGCTCTGGATGCCTCTCTCTCCATCGGCCTCCAGCTACTGGGAGTTGCAGTCGCTGAACATGCAGCTGCTCAGAGCAGCAGCAGGTAATATTTTGCACCTTGGTGACAAAAGGGGAGAGCGTGGGAGTGCAGGTGGAAGAGGAAAGAGCCAAAGACAAGAGCGTGTGGGCAGAAAGAAATGGCTCCTTTGAGAGTGGATAAACATGTGAACACTTAGTACTTCCTGTCTCTGTCCGACTCTGAGTGGGACGTTAATGAGTCTGAAAGCTTCATCCTTGGCACCTGTCAGCCAAGATGAAGATGAAGCATCTAGTGCAGGCTGCAGCTGAAAAGAAACACTTCATTTCTCTTTAATAAATAATAGTTTATTTCAGTTTTAAATGTCTTTTTCCCTTTCAGCTCCATTCTTTTGATGGTGTGTAGCTAACAAACTGAACATGACAACTGGTTAAGATGTTCAAGACTATTAGACACTTCAAAGTGCTGTGTGGTTGTTGTAGCATAGAGGATTAATATTAACCAAAAGCACTTAAACGGACTGGTTTTGATGCCTCTCCTTTCCAAATACTGAAATAGCAGCTTATAAAATACATGCTTGCAAAATCTTTTTCTAAACTGATCTGTATATTTATTATGATAACCGTCATGCACTCCTTGATTCTCTATTATGTATTAATACGTGTATTATGTAATACGTATTAATACATAATATTAAGTTTTAATACGCGTCACAGTTGCCAAATTGCTGCACATTTGGGTCTCAACTGCTTCTAAAAACAGTTCAAGCTTAAAAAGAATCACCCATTCAATTTTTGGCAATAAGTTGATGCATTTTGGTGTCTGGTAAATGAGCCATTTCAAAAACATTCTGATAAGTCACTTTCAAGGGCCACTGTCTCGTTACCTAGCAACCCAAGCCGAGCTCCTGCATCCTTGGTCAGCTGGTTTTAGCACTGTACAATGGCTGCTGGAAAAGACAAGTGTTTTGTTTTTGACTTGCCATTAAGAAACCACTTGCTGAATTCTTGTTGCTTGTAAGCCTGTTGCAATAAGTCTGTTAAACGCATAATAAATTAAAACGAGGTCAATAATTTCCATTTGCATGACTGATTGTTTTTTTTCTGTCTCTGGATGACAAAAGGCTTCAGTCTGGTTCTGAAAGGCAATTTAGTTTGCAGAGCCTTCTGTACCACTTTTATTTGTTGTTTTGGTTGTTTTGTTTGCTTTTGTTGAATATTTAAAATTCTTTCCAGTTTCAGTGTTAAATATAATTTAGAAATTAAAGTTGTTTTGATCTTTGAGAGGGTGTATTTGCATTGTTATGCTTTTATTGTTTTGGACAATATTGTCTATTATCGCAATAATTTTTTGGAACAATTTATCATCCAACAAAATGTGTTGTAGTTGATTGTGCAGGAGGCTCCTCTTCTGCTTTTCAAAGATGTATAGTTGCATAATTACATGCCTGTGTGTGAGTATAAATGGTCCCTTTTTGAGCTACTTGACCACATATATATTTCATCAGACGTAAAGTCAACTTTTCCCAGTCTGAAAAGTGGGACACAGGACTTTGGATGATTTAGAGAAACAGTACAAAGAGTCAAACGGGTCACAGATCCCGCTCTCTGCATGCTCCGTTATTGTGAAATATCATGGTTTTAGCATGACGCTGTGCTTCCTGTAGCTTTCATTTGAGTCATCTTATGATTTCTATTCCTTTGAATGTAACATAAATATTAAAGTGCTTTAATTACTTTGATTGATGTTTTGGCTTCTTTGATTGTTCCCCTTGCTCCTCTGGTTTCTGGCTTTTACGAGTCAAACAACCCAACAGTGATAACATCAAGGAATGTGAGTCCACCAGGTTATGTTTGCTATGTTGTAACGTCTAATGGCGCTCTGCACCAAAATAAAGTGCAGTCAAGTTTTTTTCTGTTGTTGTTTGAGAATAAACAGACTCTGCATGGCCTTGATTTGACCGTACCCCCACTTAAGTAGATTCTTGGAACAGTAGTTAGTAGCTCCCACTCCCACTGAAGTGGCTGATGAGCTGACTGCTTTGAAATGTTTGCACTGTGAAAGCCTGACCCAGGCGGCGCTTCTTGATTTATTAAAAGAAAACAGCAACAAACAACACGTCCCTTCAATCAAAGCAAACCTTCAGCTACTGGCTTGATCTTGGCTGAGGAGATTTTGAATGAATCTCTGCAAAAACGTGAAACACCCTGAGCTACTGACGGTGAAGTTTTCCTTGGTTGCCTCAGGGTGACTGAGTCAGACTTCGTGGGTGTGATGGTGACGTTTTTACCGCTCCTTTGAAAACCGGATAAATTCAATGCCCACGGATATTTTTCGCAACTTTGCATCAGTTACGCTTTAATAAAAATCTTTTTGGGCACATTAGGACAACTTTCAGCTCCAAATTGAGACAGAGGTGCACTGAGTAATTATATTTGCTTGTCTTAGAGTTTTCTTTGGAGTTAAATTAGAGCCATAAAATTTGTCCAAAAGAAAAGAAAATTGAAACTTTTTCTGGTTGCATCTTTTTCTGGTTTCAAATCTTTTTTTTCAGCCTCAAAATAATTTTCAAGTTTCAAATCTTTATTTTCACTTCTTTTTTTCAGTTTCAAACTTTTTTGTTTCAGACTCATTTTTCAGTTCAATTTTTTTCTTCAATTTCAAAACGTCCTCAGTTTAGTTATTTAGTTTTTTATTACATTTTTGTTTTTATCATTTTGAACAATCATTTTGTCCCCAATTTAGCTCCATATTTGCAGTTAATGAAGTTGTTCTTCATTGACTGGTAAATCTGTGAGATGATGGTGCCTTTTTGGGAGTGGAAATTTTTTCCCAAATGATTAGAAACTGACAGCTAACGCTGATGGCAGCTTTATGAATTTTTAAAAAACTCTTCCATGGGACACACCACACACACAGATGGTTGAACAGCTTGCTTTGACTTTTCTCTCTGACACCTTTTTATTGCACAGGCTCTTTATTCACTGTGCTCTCATTTTCAATGGGTTAGGTTATTAGATATGTCACATATCCTCCAGATAATTGCTGTCCCCTTCCCCTCCTTCTCGGGGTCTGGAGCTTTTTCTGCGTCCCAGCTGGTGGTCATGTGCGCTGCCAGCATGGGAAAACCTCCCTGGAGGGAAGCAAGACCAAGCGTTTTAACTGAGCCCACACCCCTCTGTGAAACTGAACCCTTTTGCATTATTTATAAGAGAAGAATAGTCAAAGGTGGTTCACAAATGATTTATTATTACACATATGATCTACATTTCCCATGTTTTCTTGTTATATAAAGCAGATTAATCCTTTGTAGATTGGTTATATTAAATGGGACCTATTCTGCAAAACCCACATTTTGCATCTTTTTGTATTTCCATTTTTGCCTGACCATTGATTCAAATCTCTCTTTACAGACAGTCTGGGCTTTTTCTCCCTTTCACTTGGATTTCTCTGACAGAATTTCAACTGGGCCAATCAGCAAACGGAAGGAGAAGTTGTGAACAATGACATCAATTTTCTGCGCTGTTTTAGAATTGTAGTCTTCCTGTAATTTAGTAATGGCAGCAGAGGAAGTGAAGGAAGCAGTTCAGCCCATGTTAACCATACTTACAAATATTGAATTAACTTTAGCAACTGCCCCGTTCGACTCTGCACTTCCCTCTCCGCAGTGGAAGGTGGTTGATTGCAATGCTAGTGATGAACTGGCACATTACGTACGTAGCAGACAAACGTTAGCGTTATAATTGAACAACTTGTTTTAATTCAACATAATCCACGCCTCCAGGAAGCAATTGCTTCTTGATAGCCAAATGTCCAAACTCTCTGGATGAAGCAAGGTGTAGAACCGGGGTCTTGTTTTTACCAGGCCACTCCCACTTGGGTTTCTACTGATTCTGAAAAGGTTGTTTGTTTTTATTTTGGCAATAATTTTTTTTGTGTGTGTGTGTGTCTGAATTTGAACTGTTTCAAATTCAAAAACTTCTCGGTTGTTAAGTTGCATTTGACGGGCCATACATACCTGTTACCTAGCAACCCCAGCAGAGCTCCGCCCATTACCTAGCAACCCAAATGGAACTCCAGCAGGTTTGGTCAGCTGATTTTAGCTCTGTATACTGACTTGTGGAAAAATCAATTGTTTTGTTGTTGACTTACCACCCAGAAACCACTTGCTGCATTCTTGTTGGTAGTGCAGGAGCCTCCACTTCTGCTTTTCAAAGTTGTACGGTTGTATCATTGTGCATCTGTTTGCAGCCAGTTTCAAATACAAGTTTAAAAGTTGAGTTCTGGGGTGCGGGGGGCAGCAGCAGATTGTTTGGATTTAAAGTAACAAGAGGCTTTAAAACAGCTGATTCTTAACTGAGCGGACAGAAATCTCGTTATCTAAGAATGCAAAAAATATGTAGCAAACATGTTTTCGAGGAAACATATTAAGTTACATTTAAAACTTTATTTTTCTGTGTAATGCTAAGGAGCAGTGGAGTTGGTCTGAAGATAAGTTCATGTCTGAGTGTGACCCTTTGCTGCACCCAGCAGGTTGATGAACTGTTTGGCTTCTTGCTTGGGGTCGAGGTCATTGTCCGTGTTTCCTCGTCCTCCATAGCTGCAGGCTGAACCTGCTTGATATTCAGTTCTTCCTCAGCTTCAGCCAAGTCTCTTCTTGTTAACACAACTGCCAGCAACTAAGGAGGACTTAAATAGGATCCAGAGGTAAGTGCATTGTTTTTAGGTCTTAGCTGTGTTTACAACAGCTTTAAGTCTTCCTCATTCTCTGGCGCAGTGCAGCTATAATCAGTTGGCTCTCCATCATGCACCATCTCTGTCAGGACTTGCTAAAGAATGAGCTGGAGGAGGAGGAGCTGCACTCTGAAAACTGTTGGGATAAAAAAAAAGGCCCATCCGGTTCATCCAGGTTCTTCTTCAGTGGAAAAGAGTTTGCTAGCTCCAGATTTTAGAAATGGAAGCAGAACACAGTAAACATTTTATAAAAATTGTACGTTGGTTCTTGGAAAAACACTAAACCCAAATTTTACGTGTTCTGTCTGCAAGTTAAAGAGCCAGTTCACCAATTGGCAATTAGTGCACCTATTTGCAATGCAGTAGCCATGATAGCACTGGTATGATGTTGGCTAATTACTAATGAGTAGGTACAGATGTAGAGTAGCTCAGGAATGATAAAGAATCTGGTGTTGACATGTTGGTGTCCAGGGACCAAATGAAAATCAGCTTAGGGCCCTAAAAAGGCTTGGGTTGGCCCTGGGATCAGTTAAGTATTTTTTATTATTGTTATTGGAATTTGAATTAAAGTGAGAACTCCTATTTCTACACAAGCTCCCAGAAGTTATATTCTAATAAAATTTTTTAAAAGTGTGTTTCTTCTGCCTTAATTTAACAATATTTATTATTTTTTTAAATTTACTCTTTATGACATCATAATTTGCACATCAGATTCATATTTTTTGTCAACACACACACTTGCTTGATTGACAGCGCTAAGACCCTCCTCTGTGTTCTGATTGGTTGTTTGTAGTTGGTACTGGGAGCAGTTGGGAGCTCGTTTTTTTTCAGATTAAAACAAGCTCGATATAGTGACAATTTCAACAAATATTTAAAACATATATCAATCAATCAATCAATCAATAAAATTTTATCTGTATAGCACATTTCAGCAGCAAGGCATTTCAAAGTGCTTTACATAATTAAAATAAAAACAGCATGTGACATTGAATAAACAGTGAGAGATTTTAAAAAAGAAACGGTGAGAAAGAAAAATTAAAAAATAAAAATAAAAACTTTAAGATTTAAAATGTCTTTAGTCAAACCGCCATTTGACAAGGACTCAAACCTTAAAAACTTTTGTCAAAATATATATTTGATTAAAATAAATTACATACTGCAGCTTTAATCAAAACGGAAGAAATTTTACAAATTACTTTTTTACTCTTGTTTGAGTAATTACTCGAACAGCTACATTTATTTAAGTAAAAATATACGCTGAAGTTGTTCCACACTTATTCTGGATCCTGCACCCTCTTTTACTTTTTAAAATCACAGCTTGGACGCGCATCCAGATAAATAAATGAAGGAATAATTCACATTGAAAACATTTTTTTCCCTTTTTCTTAAAGATAAATCCCTGCTTTCTACTTCAGTTTATTTTTAAAATGAATATCGTCTAGGAAGCGTCCCTTACTGTGCAGCGCTTGCACACTGGGCCGAGCTGCCGAGCTGGACCTGCTTCACATCCGGGCTGTGACATCATCGCCTCGCTGGTTCCATTGCGTCCTTTACTACTGGCGCACGCCGCTCTGCCCCGCCAGCACATCAGCAGCAGCGGCAGCGGCACCGTCAGCGCTGTTTTCACACCAGACGCTTCAACTATCAAGCTGCTGCCTCGTTTCTGGATGCTGCGTCCTTGCTTTTTATTTTTATTTCCATTCCTTCTTCTTCTTCTTCTTCGCCTGTTTCGCATCGCCTGCCCGGACAGCCTGGACATTTCGCGGAGCGTTTTTCTTTGTGAGTACGGACTCGGGTCTTGCCCCGACGCGACAACAACAGGGGGCGTTAATTGTATTGATTGTGTGATGGTTGTTGCTAGCAGAAAGCTATGGAGATGCCGTCCGTGATGCGGCTGCATGCGGCTCGGACCAGGCCACCATAACCCTCTGCTTAGCGTTTGGTTTCCGACATGGCTTTTGTGTACAAACAGCTTTGCTGTCGTACAGATTCTTTGATTTTTGTCCCGCGTTTGCCAGAAGCACCTCGTTATTTGTGCTGACTGCGTATCCTTCAGGGTTGCGTCTTAATTGCTACCCTCATTTTTATATCTAGGCTTAAACCCCCCCCCCAAAAAAAACCAACATAAATCAGCATTTCCAGCCTGCAATCCTTAGAAAGCCCCTCAGATATACCAAAGAACACATTTGTAACTGTGAAAATATTGTTTTAGTCATTCAGAATACTAAGGTTTCTGTTTGTTTTTAATTTGCATGACTCCTGCATATTTTTTTGATGCTGATTCACATCTGGTTTGAATCTAATTTTCAATCATTGGTTATAAATCCTGATTTAACACACAGTTTGCTGCTGTCGAAACTGCATTTCCATATTTCTGAAGTGTTTGCCATCCCTTTAACTGCAAACAGTCCTGAAAGCGTTGCTGTTTTTTCCCTCCCTCTGTGACTCCATTCCAGTAATCTGCATCAAGATCCCAGTTCCCTTTGCTTCCAGCGCTGAACTGCGCTGTGGTTTTCTGGTGATCTTTGAAAGCTAATCACAGTCAGTAAGGGTGTAATTATGCTGCATTAAGCTACCTTTCCTGCAGTGGCTCAAACTGACCTCTCATTAACCTGCCACACACACTCAGCACAAACTAGCTGAACATTTTATTATGATAGCTGTTTTAATCTTGTGTTTTGGAGCAGAAATCCTGGAAAGAAACAAACAAGTGATCAGCTGAACCTGTTTCTCGTGTTTTTGGAGGATGTTTGCTGAAGCATTTTGCTGCCGCTGTCATGTGCTCAACTGGAATCATCTGGAAAACAACCCCTGTTTCTCACCAAGTGCAATACTCTGGGTGGGACTAGTTTGATTAAGAAGGTTTAATTGGCATGAGTTATCACTGGGTGTTTATGAAAAGCTTCAGTAGGACTCATGCTTGAAACACACTTTCAGTTCTGATTTTTAATGTTATATTTATTTCTGTATGAAGCAAAAAGAGGAATCATGCCTGAGAATAAATTCTTACTTCCCATTTGGTAAAGCAAGGGATTGTTCTGGATTGTTGAATTGAAAAAAGGTTCTGGAAAAATGCTAAACAGTTAGTATTTTTACTCCTTTACTAGTTCTGTTTGCACCAGTTTGATAATTTTATGCCTGTGTACAAATCATTTTGTCTCCACGCACTTAAACCACGTCACATTCGTTTACTTTGTAGGTTTTTGTGAATATTTTTGATGAATTATTGAGGTAAGTGTTCATAAAAATGCTCAAATCGTTTGTATATTTTAACCCAGTTGCATATATTTGAAAACTTTGTGTTCTTACAAAATTTGACAAATAATGATCTGTGATTCAGCCAAAAATACCTGATCTGCTTGAGTCATGCAGCCAAACTTTATTAGATTAGATTATGAATAAAAGAGACAAAATATTTGAAGTTATTGCTTGATAAAGTATCAACTAAAAAAAAGTTGGAGACAAAAAAAAAATAAAAACCTGGAAAGGTAAGACATTTTTGAGGCAGGATGACCAGCGCCCCTCACATTTTTTTAGTAATAATCTAGATTAATTGGTCCCTGAATCTGATGCTAACATGTAGTCTGAGTGGATTTCTGCCGCCTAATTTACAAAAACCACAGCAGTTTATGCCAACGCCACTGATAAAACCTCTAAACTGTCATTTTATATTTGTTGGCCTGAAAAACCCCATTTAGACAGAGAATTGAGGAAAGAACTTCAGGGATTGTTCTGTATATGATCGGACATGTAAAGATATTTTAAATTTGATAAAATCATGTTGAAACGCATCAAATGTGAAGATAGCATTTCCCAGTTCTTGCCCCCTTAACTGCAGACCAGCTGAAAACATCTATAAAATGGTTCACAAAGGTCCAGGTTAAAGCTGCTGTTCATTTGCTTACAATGAAAATGTTTTTCAACATCTAAATCATTTTAATGCTATTACAGTTAATAAAGGAGTGGCATTAGCTTGACTCAAACTTATGACCCCTGGATTATTAACACAGCCTCCTTTCCTGTTGAGCAACACAAATACGTGTCATAATTCTGACCGTTCATTTTTATAAAGTGAAATAAAAAATTATTTGTCATCTAATGTGGAAATACTCTGACATCATCGCATTGCTGCAGCTGTTCTGACTGGAAATGACAATACTTGTAACAAAACTGACACCTTTCATTTATTAAACAGTTTCTGTTGTTTACACGTCGTAAATAACTATTTAAATATGATTTCTCTCTCAGTGTTGTGGCTCTGGAGATGCAGAGAAAGCATGTAGCTTTTGAGCTTGAATGTTCAAAAAACACCATCTGAAAATGTGCGTACAGCAGAAATATGTCAATGTACTGCCATATTTATGACTATTTTTGTTTCATTTATTGCTAACAAAAAAAGCTAAATGATAAAAACCGCAAAATCCCAACTGAAAAATAAGGGTGACATTAGTTCATTCATATTTAATCAGGTGAAATAGTTCTTGCTTTCCAGTTTGAGCTTTTGTATTTCTAAGATTTTTTGAGGTCTTAAATTTTTAATTCAGATTAAATATTTATATATAAAACATAGATATCTATTTAAAATGGAGTCGTTAGTAAATGAGGACTACATTGTACCTTAAAGTTAAAATTTAAGGTACAATGTGGTAGTTTTTCTACTAATAAGATTTAAATGCCCCAAACAGACATTTTTCCTTTTCTTTCTAACTGCAGCAGATCTAAATACACAAAACTGTTCCCAAAATAAAAATAAGTCTGACAAATGTTTGTTTTTGATGTTGCCTTCTGTAGAGTTGCTTTTATTGGGGCTTGAGATAAAGCATTGACTTGTCAAGAAGGGGAAGTTTCACAGGCACCGAAAGCGAAGGTGGAAACTTTGATGGACATGTAAAGTTGGGAAGTTGAATTGTGGTTCATATTTTAGCCTTTAAAGGAACCCGGACTTTAGTCGCATGAGCAGCAGCTGCAACAGATGTCTGGTCAGCGAGGGTCACGGTCCTGATCTCACATGCCTTAAAGGACCGGCGTGGCTAAAGGGGAACTATTAAATTTGCTTTTTGCACATTTTCATACCTTCATTTAGGTGTCAACTGTTTCTAAAAATAGTCAAAGGACTTAAAAAATCCTTACCCAGCTGTTTTGTGGCGATAGGTTTATATCTTTTGGTGTCTGGAAATTGAGCAATTTCAAAAACCTACGGAATGTAAAGTCACAAATCAGCAGGCACTGATCCTTCACCTAGTGACCCCGGCCAGGCCTAGCCCGTTACCTAGCAACCCCAGCAGAGTTCCGCCCCGTCACCTAGCAACCCCAGCAGAGTTCCGCCCCGTCACCTAGCAACCCCAGCAGAGTTCCGCCCTGTCACCTAGCAACTCAGGCGGAACTCCAGAACGTTTGGTCGCATTAAGCAGTACATCAATTAATCTCATGATAAATTAAAATGAGGTTGATCATTTACATTTGCATGATTCTTTTTCTTGTTTCTGCAGTCTGGTGCTTTGGTCTCAACAAGCCCCTTTTTTTGAAGGACAATTCAGTTTCCATTTTATTTGTTGTTTTGTTTATTCATCTGAGATATTTAAAATATCTTCAAGATCCAGTGAAAAATGTCCTTTATAAACTAAAGTTTACTGATCTTTGACAGGGTGTTCTTGCATTATTATGCAAGTATTTTGTTGCTGACTTGCTGTCCAGAAATCACCTGCTAGATTCTTGCTAGTCGTGCAGCAGGCTCTATTGATGCTTTTCAAATATGTACGCTTGTATAACTTGCATTCATTTTCAAACATTGAACTTAGACTTGTTTTAAGAAGCCCTAAAACGACTTATTCTGAAAAAGGTTCAAAATTGACATAACTGAACAGTCTAAAATCTAATAATCTAAGAATGATTTTGTAATGAATATGTTTAGTTTCGCCCATAAACCTATCCTAACCTGTTCAAGGAAGAATAATAACAGGTTTTGATTAAAAATTGTCTGCAAATATTCAAAGGCTTAATATGTTTGTGGGATTCTTACACAGTCATTGATAAGTGAAGTGTAAATTCTTGCACAAAAAGGCTAAACTTTCTTATCATTTGCTCCACTGGTTTTTGTAATGTTGGGGGCATTTTTACAAATGAAACACAAAAACAGCATTTTGTCAGAATCTTATTTTCCTGTTGAACAATCATGTGTCACTGGCGTTTCTTACAGTTGCTCGTTTTTATGGGCTAAAAGCTCAGTAATTCCAATAGTTTGTCTTGTTAATGCTCGGTAATTAATGCTCAATATCGTGTTTGTTTTCAGGTTGATGGTCCGTTTGTGATCGTTGTGCTCAGGGCTAATAATGTGGCTAATTCAGAGCAGCTTTCCAGATTGAACAAGCCCTGCTGGTCGTTGGATGATTTCTGTTTTATTCTCCTGCCTGTTTCTATGGATTCACGGGTTGCTTGATCGGCTGTGTCACCTTGACCCACTTTGCACACAGTCACAGCTGCTCTAAGCAAGATGCCAATTTAATTATATGAGAACAAAAAAATAAAATCAGATTTGTTGCCCAAATTGGCAGCTGCATTATGTCATTGAATATAAAGGTCTAAGGTGAAATCTTAATTAGCAAGCAGCGGAAGCAGCAATCTAATCTATGTTCTTCCCATGGATTGAGTTTTGGTTTATGGTAATATTCCCAGGGATGTTCTGCTGGATTCTTGAAATATTTCATAGTGGAAGATAAGAAAAACCCAAAATGAATGATAATTTGAATTCCTTGTTTACATTGACATGTCCCAGTTAATTTCAGTAAAAAATATCCATCCTTGTTCCAGTAATGAGCTTAATTAATTTAAAGATGGCAGTCAGTTTGTGTAGAAATGCACCGATCAAGGTTTTCCTGGTAGAAAAAAAGAAATCTTTGAAAGCTAACATGCAAATTACAATTTTTAACCACATTGAAAAAACACAAAATCTTACCAACTATTTGGTAATAGTTGTACTTGTATAATTTGCATTCATTATACAAGAAGGAATGCATGAGTTAATTTACTCACAGGTACGAGACTTAAAACTTAGTTGCAGTATTTTGTGGTACTATAATGCTAAAAATGACTAAAACACTATTTATTATTTATTTTTTAGGATGGCACATCACTCATAATGATACAAACACAAATGTTCTTGAAAGACAAAATAAGCTCCTAAAGAAGTGAAATTTATATATTCCTGAGCTGCACATAATAACTGGAGAACTTGTTTTATGAAAACAACAATATTGATGAAAAAGTTCCAGTTACACTGGCAGATTATTTCACTTATACAAGACATTTTTCCCATATCATCAGTGGAATAATCTGCCAGTGGAACCAGAATTTTATCATTAGTATTAAGAAATTAATGACTAAAAACAAGCATCTGTATCTTGCTGAAAAGTTACTTGTAAGTTAGTTGTTTTTTATTTAATCAGAAAATGACTCTATCCTCCTTGTGATTTCCTCAAAATGACATCAAACTTGTTCTGTTAGTTGATGGGATGTGATTGAAGTCCCGTTTCTGGCAGTTTGACCTGTTTCATTTTAGTTTTTTGTCACATTTTTGTTTATAAGTGACTCTAAAAGCCCTTTAAATGCTCTGCATGCCTGCAGCTCCCTCCCTCAGATATTACAGTAGATATTCCGGTTAATCCCGCTTGGTGACAGCACATTGCTTTTTGCCATGTGGCCTCTTTGCAACTGCAAAGCTCCCCTAATGTCTTTTTTTGTCTTTTCACTCGGCGCTCCCCCCCAATGCCCTCTCATGAAACTGCCCATTCTGCCTATTCAGCTTAACCTTTGTGGGGACGGCTATTCATACTTCTGGTGGTACTTTTCGTGGACGGTTGCAGCTCAACTCTTGCATGCTTGTTAGGAATGCCTACCTGATAACATGAAAGCCTGAATCCGTTCTTGGTGCTCTTGTCAAAAGATGTGTTCAGGTTTCTTGCTTTGTAATAGGATTAGGACTGTGAGCATTAACAAGGGTTGGACTGGGGCTACAATGGGAGCCGTGTCTTGTGAGTTTCAGTTGGATTTGCTTTAGGGATCTTAAAGTTTTTCCTTTGCACTTTTGTAGATTTAGTTTGTGGATTTTTGTTAACTGGGTATTTAGAGAGACGGCATAAAGATTTATGTTTTAGGACAAAGAAAAGGTTTGTTTCAAGTTTCGTTTTAGACAAACATTCAGACACAAGTTATAAAATGTCTTATTTATGGTTATTTATTCCTGATGATATGAAAAGATCGATTCATTTTCTCACCAAATTTATTGTTGCCATTTGAACCCAATTTACTTCAGTTTTTACCTACAAACAAACCATTTCCTAACCCCAAAATCCTGTTTAACCACATTTGTTTTACTTTGGAGTTAAATGTTGTAAAAATGTTAACATTTCTCAAACTTTTAATAGTACGCAATGTTTCCATTTATTTTGCAGCTGTCTTAAAGGGAGGTTTTGACCTCCGAAGCTCAGTTTACTCCGAGTATAAATTGCTGCTGACAGATGTTGTTTATGTGTGTCATACAAACATATTCCCCAACAGTAGACGTTACCAGATTATTGGGAATTACCTTTTAATCATAGGTTCTTAATACCGGACAAAGGCCATTGGGAGCAAAACATTCACTGGTTTCTTTTGTCCAAAGCTAGCCAGTCACATAAATCGCAGATTTCTTTTTCTGTTTAGCTTCTCGTTGAAAAGCAGCAGTTTAACTTAAGGTTCATGGTTTGGCTCAGCTTGAGGAAGTTTGTTGGTTCTTGTCAACTGCTTCACTGTAGGAATTACACGGGACGATGCGTTATTGGTGAGGACATTCACTGTAGTTCACAGGCGACTCAAGCTCATCGCTGCCCCCTACAGGTCAGCAGTAGAAACTGAAGACCGCTCTGTTTGAGCTGCAAACGCACCACTAGCTTCATTTCCATTGACCACATAAGTGAGGAATTTGACATTTTGAAAATAAATTTGCTAAATAGAAGCACGTCAGTTTTGAAAAAACTCCTTTTTTATATGTTTTTGGCAAAACTGGTCACATAATCAGCATCTGGATGTTACTATGAAGAAAACGGGAAGATGTCTTCTAATGACTTATTGCATGAACAAACTTACTCATGTATAATTTTAATTTAAATCCTTATTTAATGGAAATACAGCGATTGCAAAATTGTTTTTTTTCAACATAACCAAAAACTGGACAAAGATTTATGCTCATTTGTAATGGAAACACGGCTACTGTTGCTTTTCTTTTGATCAACTTTATGCATAAATCTGGCCTCATTTGACCAGTTGGCTCCTATTTCCAACTTTGCCTAAATATGTATTTTTTGTTTAATAATTTAAGGATATCTTCTGAATCCCCTTCGCTTCCAATTTCCTGATCCCTAATTTACTCTTGAGCCTGCGAAACAGATCAGGTTTTGTTTTTGTTGAACACTGGGATGTTGAATGAATCTTAAATTTATTCCAAGATCTTCCATACTCAGAGCTACGAGTCCAGTCTTATGTTGCCAAAACTCATAGAGGCCATTCTTCCTTTCTGTTATGTATGGATCCGTCTTAAAGAGCCTCCGTTTATTGTGGTTACGCTGCAGCTAAAGGGGTGCGAAGGATCAAAGACCCACTCAGAGTAATAAAAGCTTACCCTGTAGAGTGCTGAACTGACCCCCAGACCTTAAGCTCTTTATTACTGCAACTCATGGCTAATTATTGTGGACAGTGCCAGAAAACTGCCCAACCCCTCCAACGCTGCAGGGTGGTCGGTTGTGGCTCCCCCTCCCTGTGTTACCACTTCTGTACATTTGAGGTCAACATAGAGGGAACTCTTTGGTTCCCCCAACCCATTTCCACCCCAAGAAACAACAACTTCATCTAGGAAGGTAAAGAGAAGTTTTCAACCTGAACAGAGAAACAATATTCTTCTCCTCAGCCAAAGGAAATAAAATGGTACCATGGCTGTACAAATCTGGACTCCTCAGACCGCATCCTCCAGACCATGTATGGCTATTATAGTGTGTTTGAGTCTAAGGTTAGCTGCAAGTTATGTAAAAATACTTAATGTGAGTCCAGTTTTTATCTTAAAGGGACCCATTAGGCAAAATTCACATTTTGTATGTTTTTATGCTTCCATTTGGGGATCCACTTCTTCTAAAAACAGCCCAACTGCTTAAAACACACACGCAATTATTTTTGGGCAATAAGTTCATGTTTTTTGGTTTCTGGAAAATGAGCCATTTCAGAAACCTCGCAATTGTTAAGGCATGTTAGAAGAGTACTGCGCCACAAAATAACTTCACTAGCAACTCAGTGGAGTTCCGCTCATCACCTAGCAACCAAAGCAGAGCTCCAGCATGTTTGGTCAGGTGGTATTACTGCTTTATGCTCTATACAATGGCTGCAGGAAAAGTCAAGTGTTTTGTTGTTTAGATACCATCCATAAAACATTTGCTGCGACCTTGTTGGTTGTGCAGGAGTCTCCACTTAATTACCTAATAATGATTTTGTACAAAAAGGGTAATGGACATGTTTTGGACCATTGGACAATCCTAACCTGTTCAAGCCAGGATAATAGGTCACCTTTAAGACAAAGCAATTACACTAAAAAGTGCTCACCACCTCAGAGTGCCATTTAGTAAATAAATAAATTCAAAACGTCAGGAAAATATGTCACTAAACACTAGAACACGTTTTGGTGACTTTTATATTTAGTTGCAAAATTTAGACTATTTTCATGAAAGCAGCCTCCCAATGTTAGCCCACATGTGAGGCGCCTTGTTAAATATGCAGCCCCATGTTTTCCTCTGCGCTGCAAGAACTCGCTGTCCTTCCACATCACATGTTTGGGAACATAGAGGAACCTCTGAAATAGCTCCCGTATATAAAGGTGTGCTGTAAGGAGCTTGACCTGTCATGCGATAGTTGGCATATCTGCATTAGGTTTTGACAGGATGGTCTTCTTCTTGAAGTGATTTAAGAGCCTTCAGTTTGAAGGTGACATTTTGATTGTCTTTGAAGCTTTATTTCAAAGACAGTCATGGTATTCATGGATTTTCCAGCTGGCCTGTTTTACCCCCAATACCTGAAACAGGCCTGGTACTGGGGGCAAAAGCACTTCCGCCAACAAAATTGATCCGGATATACTATTAACTTTAACCGACATAAGCAGATTTAGTGGAGAGAGACTCCTAAATGGCAGAAACATTTCCAACACAAAGCAACTAAATGAAAAAACAAAATCTATGCTTGTTTTGAAATTCTTTAAAAGGCTTAATCTTCAATTAGGTGTTTTCAAGTTAAATAATGGCAATATAACCATAAAAATCCAAAAACACATGCTCAAAGATCAATAAACTTTAAATCCTAATGAATATTTAGCAAAATAAATCAACAAAAACAACAATTAACATTAATTATGAAGTTGCTATAAAAAAATGACAGCTGAGGCCAAAGCACCAGACCAGTTTTGGTAGAACAATAAATGATTGAGGTGGTTTTAATTTGCTATGTGATTAATTGATTAATTGTTTATTGTGACGATTCAATGTTTGGAAAGTGCTTGGTTTTCATGTATAAAGTCCTTTAAAGTGAAATACCCAAAGCTTTTTCTCTGTTTGGCCTCCATGTCGGCCTGGATGCTTATTTACATTGTTCATGGTTTTTTTCTTCTCACCTTGGAGCCTTTCAGAGAGTAAAAGGCTTTACAGCTGATGATGCTGGGGCTTGCAGAGCAGCATGTGAAGCATTTCAGACTGTCATAGCATGTCACAAGCCACTGGAAATAATACCATTCAGTGCTCAGTGGGGCAATTGTCACATTGCATCTGAAAGCCTCTTAAAGATTGTTCACTACAGAAGAAAAGCAGAGCAACTTGGGCTTCATTTTAGCGCTGCCACAAGTCAAAGCCTGAATGATGGCCTTTCATTGGCCTGGCTTTCATAAGGTTGTAAATTAAAACATAGGCACAGTACCATCATTCAGACCCGTAGGGATTTCACCACTTAGCGAGCCAAATCAAAAGCTAAAACTGTCTAATCATTCACAGTTGGCTTGGTTGCTCTACTGTTCATTGTCATTCAGTTTTAATACAAAAATATGTATTAATTAAACAGTTTTTTAAATTAGAGTTTTCACACCTCATAGACTTGGTTCGATTAGGGACTGAAAGATCAACATTTGTTACATTTTAAGCAGCTGTGGTTCACTTTCACACTGTGTCAAACAAACCAAACTGATTGAAAAACTTGTTCCCCTCCTCGCCTGTGGTGGCACTGCACCAAGAACCACTGAAGGAAATGGCATGAAAACCTCTGAAGAAGACACTGAGTGCAACTTCAGTCTTCCCAAAATGTTAACAGAACTGGAGTAGTGTTAGATTTTAGCGGTTGTAGGATTTTTTTCTTCTCTTTGGTAAAAGGCCATGAGACATTTCTCCCGTTAGTGTTAGACTCTCTCCTTTGTATTGGTTGTGTTTACCCAGAATGCCCTGCGCTGCAGTCAGCTTTTAGGCTGGAATCTGGTCTGCTTGGCGTTCACATATGAATTCAAGCAGCTCCAGAATCCACTGCTAGTGAACTGAGACCAACATTAAGTTTATTCTTTTGTCAATTTCCAAACAAACTTCACTTTCTTAAAAAACGAACTAGAGTTTGATCAAAGCGGCTGGTGTGAATGCTCCCTTAATGTTGTGGTTGAACCTGTGTGAATACAGACCTTTGTTTATGCTTTATGTTATGGTAATTTAGTGAATTATTTGTGAAAAAGTTTCAAAACTAAATAAAAAATACAACATTTGGAACGGGTTAATTGCTGGAAATACTTTTATAGAGTTGTATTTAACATCTCACATTAAGGCATGGAAATATTCTGTATATCCAGGCTTTCCCTTTTCCTCATAAATCTTTACCAGCATATGTGTGCAGGGTTGTACAGGCATGTGGAAAGGATACCAGAGAAGTTTGGTGCCATTGGTCTGCCCCAAGACCGCACAGTGTGCTCTGCTGCCAACAGTGCCTCCAATAATTATAGAGCAGAAGTTTGGAGGCTGCCGCTATCCAGGCCGAACTGAAACTAAAACCCCCATTTCATCTTTGGTATTTGCTTTTTTTTCAGTACACAAGAACCCCATGTTTAAAAATTGTTATTTTTGGACTGCAGCTTGACTTGCTCTGAATATCACTGGGAAAAAAAAACAGAGTAACTATTCAGAATGTTGGAAGAGAAGTAGCTCTAACACGGAGCAGCCTTGTGCCTTTACCTTTACACCTGTTTGATTATTACTGTGGAAATGATTCAGTCTGCTTGTGAACCTGTGATTCTTCATCTTACTCATCACAACACTTAACCTTTAGATGAGAAACTAATGTATTCTAGAGTGAATGCATGAACTGTGAATTTAAGTCACCATTACTAAAAAATAATTAGTTAATTGAGTTTATTTGTATTTCAGCAGCGACACAGTTCAAAGTGCTTTACATAATAAAAGCAAAAGTGCAAAGTTATAAAGAAAGCAACATGCAGTCTACATTTTTATCAGAGCAATCACCAAATATGTTGGTCAATTTATTGTGGTTCAAATACAACTCTGATTTTTTTAAATTGTTCACATGTTTTGCAGTTTTCTGGATGTTTGTTCCAGATTTGTGGTGCATAGAACCTGAAAAACAGGATGGAAAACTTACTGCTGTGGGTTGTCCATTGTTTGCACATCCACAGCTTCCTTTGCTAAAAACTGTGTTCAATTTGACATGAACAAGATCGCTAGCTGCCCAGGGCGTCCTCATGTCACGGGGCGTCACCCTGACTCCACAAAACGAGAGAATATTTCGTTAGTTTAATTCAACTCTGCCTACATCTCCCAGAATGCTGTGCGGTTCTGAATCAGTATTATCTATTACTGATACTGATCACGTGTTTATCGCAATATATATTGCTATTGATTTGTTGTCGAGCCCTAGAACATCGTAATACATAAACTGGTAAATTTGGGCTAAATTATTCAAACAAAGCTGTAACACACATCTTCACATCACATCTCACCTGAATTGAGTAAATTTGTTGAAATTGCATGAAGCGTAGAATGGCAGCGTTCATGAAGGGCCACCACTGACAGGCCAGCTGTCTGTAGCAGAGTTACAATTATGTCAGGGTGGGAATGAGTGTTGATGGCCTCCTCAATATCCCCACAGCAGCTTGACCTAAACACAAACCACTCCAACATATTCCTGAAAATGGACGGCATGTTTTGTGTTGAGCTTGTTTGTGCGTTATTGAATAATTTATCCCATCTTTCTTTTCCTCTTTAGCCACAATGAGCGGAAGGTGACCTGCAAGCATCCCGTCTCAGGCTTACCCTCCCAAGACAACTGCATCTTTGTCGTCAACGAACAGTGAGTGTGTTGTTTATCGCTGTCAGAATGCTGCCGGGTTACATTTTTGGAGCTCTGCAAAATGCTGGAGAAACTCTGAAAATGTCGAAAACATGGCACAAGATGTTCCCAAGTTATTTTCTATTTGCAGTTCTACCCTTTGTGTTCAGTCAATGCACGCTCTGTTATGTAACCGAACAATCAAATTTCCAAGAAATTGGTATAAAACATAACTTTCTGAGACGCTCATCTCAGATTTTATCTGTTGCATAACTAGGAAGGATTTCTAATCTAGAAACGAATGACAAACACTTTAAAATTCCTCGTCTCATGTTTTTGCACATGTTGGGAATGCATTCATTCACATTTTGAGCAAAACTTTATTGTTTTATTATCTCTGCTACTCTTTTCTTGCACATGCCTGCACAGGAAACAGCCATCTTACTCTTTAAATGTCAGACTAGACTAGGTCCGTGTCCACCTGAGGAATTATCAGTGTTCCTGTTTGCTTACTTGTAACTATTTAACCTGCTGATCAATTGTCAGCAGGTTTTTAGGATGTCCAATAAAGAGAAAAACGCAGCTGTTCCTCCAAGTTTTAGCCCCAACATGCTCCTCTGTTTGAAATTGTAGGCGTTCTTGCCATTCACTTAGCCAACTGTTTGCATCACAACCCACACTGCCATTAGTGATTGCTTTAATCATGCACTCCAGCGTCTCAGTTTAATGTTGTGCAACGTGCATCAGCTCTGCTCAGTACGCAGGAAGTCCTTGTCTTAGTCGATCTTCCACAATCCTAAACCATATCACCTATGGTGATAAGCTAAAAAAACGTCAGACATTTTTACATTTAGTTCAGAAAAGAAGCTAAAATAATTGTTTTGTGTTTTTCTAATATCCACTAGAGAGCATTTTGTCCAGCGGTAGAAGCTTGTCTCGCTGCATTTTGTCGTCACATTCCTCTTCTCGCTGTGTTGCTCTCACGTCTCTGCTGTTTTTCACACCAAGAAATACAACACATGAGTGAAGATGACATCTAACTTAGAAACTGCATGCATATCTTTAAGTAGTCTACAAAAAGGAGGGTATATAAATTGTTTTAAGAAAGAAATATGAATTAATTTATATTTAGTTTTTCGGAAAAGAAAAAAAATCAAGAGAGAAGTCTTTGTCTAGCATGAGTAATTAGAGCTAAAGGCAGATTTGGACGTCACATGGATAAAAATCCCTGCCTTAAAATCTCTACTTAATCTTCTCTTGCCTTTAAATACATCCCAAATACAAATCTTCATCTCAGCTCGGTATTGTGATTCAAACTTGCCTTATTCAGCATAAAGAAAGACATCAGTTCAGCCCATCTTAAGACATCTTCAACACTAAAAGCAGCACTGTACAGCTAATAGGAAGTATGAATAATTCAGGACAACCCAGATTAGTTTCAGCAGCAGATCTGAGGAGGCAAAGAGCCGTTAGTGTTTAACAGCTAAAGGAACAAGAAGCAGAGTCTGGTTTCTATTATGTTGTCAAACTAATAAATCAAAATTGACACGGGCAGTTTGGTAGAAACAAATGTTTTAAGCTTTTAATGTTTCAGACATCTGTGGCCCACTTTCTACTCCTTTAAGAGCATGACCACATGTTGCTGCTGTTGTTATTGTGAGACAGATAATTTTTAAAAACAACATTTTTCACCGATATATCATCATTTACAACATCATTTACAATAAACCCGTCTACTCACGTTCATTAGTCGACAATTAATTGACTTAAAATTAGTTGTCAATTAATGGTTTACTAAAGTAAAATAAGTTTCGATTGATTAACTAAAAAAACGTTTTCTTAGATTTTTTTTGTCGTAGTTTGGCCGCCATCTAACAGAGGGAGCCACTGCTGGATGGCGGCATCCTTAAGGGGAGCCAGTTAATTGAGAAATAAAGATGGCGGTGTCATACAAGAAAGAGAAATGGTCCAAGCTCAGACCGGTGTGGGAGGTTTCACATATTTTATTCTTTTCATCTTTTATTTTTCCATATTTTCCATCTTTTATAAATATGTCTAAGTTTAATACTGAGAAAAACCAGAATTTTCTTTTTATTTAGTTAGTATTTAATACAGCTGACACAAAATAATGTTGAAATTACTTTTTTAAATTATTATTATTCATATTATAAAAAATCTTGCCCATTATGTTATGGAAAGATGACCAGCCCTCAAGATACAATAGAAATAACCATCTATGAATTAATTGTTTGTTGAGTAATTAATTACCTTAGATTAACCCATTCCTAGTATTTGTGGATTTTTCTCCAAGTTACTTGCAGATAAACTCACATATTCGCAGATTTCTTTCTTTTGCAGAGCATAAAATGTTATAAATTGAAGAGCGCTATTTAATTAGCTTGGTGCTATTAACTTCTGTGGTCATGCTAAGAAGGATTACACTGTGCTTATTAATGCATATTAAGGCATATTTGATGTTTGAACTATTAAAACATGTCATTATAGACATTTTTAGAGGAGATCTTAAGTATTTTCGGATATTAGCTATTTGTTGTGATCCCTAACCTCCACACATACCTAGTCTGATGTATACTTGACCTATCAGGTTGTTATTGACATGACTTCCCCCACCTCTGTAAATGCCACACGAAGCATTCAGCTGCCATCATTGTTTATGTCTTTGTCTATTTTTAGTGGTCTGCATGATCAAGTGCCTGCTAAAAAATCCTATTGATTAAAGGCAGGTGTAAAACATGTTTACTCTGAGATCATTTTAGATCAATAATTTGAAGTGTGTTACTGCTGGAATTGAGTCACACACAACACATATTGAAACGTATGTGATATAGAGGATTTTATGGGGGCGGAAAGCCTTTAGGTGTCTTTGAAATATGACAATTATTTTTGATGAACTTCTGTTCTGAATAGTGCAGGTGAGGTGGGAACAAGGGTGTCACTAATCAGTCAGGTTTATTTGTGTAGTACATTAAAAACAGTTAAAAATGCTTTACATTATATAAACATTTGATGTAAACACATCATACAGTCAACAGTTGTGAAAGCCAGTAACAGACATTACATTTTGTCAAGTGCCATCGTTAAAATAATCAAATATGTAGGTTTATATTCCATTTATTATGGTTCAAATAATAAACAGGTGGGTTTAGAGTTGTTTAGATATTTTCTGTGTTCAGCTGCAACAGAATTTAGTTTTTTTGTTACCTTCCTGATCTGATTTACTGGCATCATGTAAAAAATTTGGACAAGTCTGTGTCTGCGTGGTCGGTTTTAATGATACTGAGGTGCCTGATGTCCTTTGGTTGTATTTTTGCACCATAAAATCTTGGAAGGTTTACCTTCTTTTCTGCACAAATGTGTGTGTTTACTCTAGGGTTTTTATAAACTAGGCACAGAAGGATGGTTATTTAGTTTTTCTGAAATGTTTTTTAATTAGGGAAAATTTATTTTAAATTAAAGCGTTTTGTTGCTCATTTAATAGACAAAACTTCTCTTCTGTTTCATTGAGTACAAACAAAGCAAGGCTTGTTTTGAAATAAGATTAAATAGATTAAATATTATAGTCCTAAAGCACTCTGTGGTACACATAGTTAAATGTTCACTTTGTTTGACAGACTGTCTGAAACCTTAACCTTATGAACTCCCTTTAATCTTCTGTTCTTAATGAAGGTTCAGGCTGCAATGTACGGAAACACTAAAGAGTCAACTAAATGCAAAAAAAGACACACACGCACACACAATGCAACAATGTAGCGCAACAACACAGCTTCAAAAACCACAAAGCAAGTTATTGTAAAATGGTTGTGATGTTAAAATGGCACTTGTACCAAATTTGCTAGCAAAACTTCCATTTTAGCATAAATTTTATTTTTTCTGAATTTTGTTTTGTCATAAATTCCATTTTTGTATAAATTCCATTTTATGCTAAAACATAATTTATGGTAAACCTGTTAGCATAACTCATGTTTTAGCATAAGTTCCATTTTAGCATTATACTAAAATAGCTATCATACTAAAATAGCACAAATCCGCTTTTGTATAAGTTCTACTTTAGCATAATTTCATTTTATGCCAACAGGAATTTATGAGTTGCTAACACAGCTCTGATTTTAACTTCACTTGTTACTTTTTTGTTGTTGTTGTTTTAATTTGCTGTTGCGTTGTGACTTGCATTTTGTTGACCTTTCTGGGCCGTCAGAAAGGTCAACAATCACTTTGAATCACTTGAATCACTTTGAAAGCAGGTGATCTGACACGTTACTGTCATTTTTATAGGGTTTCTACTCAACCTGAAAAAGTTTTAACTGAAGCATTTCCAGGTCAGGATAAGCATAGAAGGAAAATGGAAAAAGGGCAAAAAATGTTTGTATTTCCAGGATTTATTCTCTATTCCATTTTATGTGCATTACACGTTAACATAAAAAATGTGCATTTTTGTTGGTTTTATTGGTGGCAGTAACCATTTATAGATTCGATTGTCCATTTATGACAAAAGCAAAACATTTGGTTTCCTTGTTTTTGTTTGACCAGATTTCATAAGCTGCGTTAAATTAGCAGGATTTATTTTAGAGTGTGTATGTGGAGGTTCTGTCTCGAAGCTAAATGGGCTCTGACACCATGAAATCCATGTACTCACACACAACCAGAATGTGCCTGTCCTGCTTTCTTCATTAAAAAGATAAAAGTCCAGTTTTGCATCACACAGATGTGCTTAAAAGCAGCCTCACCTCTTTGAAAGTACTGTGTGTTCACTTTAAAATGCACGCTCAGCGAGTCAGTTCACTGTTTCCCCCCAGTGGACTTGGATCGCCCAGGTTCTGCAGCAGCAGAACCGGGCCACTCACACTTTGACCAAACACAGATCTAACACTTTGGTACTTATATGTTGGTTCCATTAACTTGATTTGATGCAGATAGAGGCAGGTAGTTATCCTGTTATCATTTATTGTAAATACATTTCTTAAAAGAAAACTGTCAATATTATCGGAAATTTTGTTTTTACTATTTTCTTCACACGAGAACATCAGTAAACATCTGTAAATTCAAAATAAATATAATTAAAAGCAGCTACTGTGGAGTGGTGTTCCCTGGCAAAGCATGTTTCAAATGGGAATGTTTCTTATAAGGTCAGTATTTTGTTTGTGGTGCTACGAATTCCTCTTCATGGAGTCACAGCCATACAGTAATTTAAAAATGAAATAATAAATATTATTTAATCATAATCTTTATTGTTATCACTATAGCAGCATAACATATTATTATCACTATAGCACCATAACATATCGCGATAAAACTCTTATGTCCATATTTTTGTTATATCTTAAACTCCTTTCAAAACATTGACATCCATTTTACAATTGGTGATTTATATTGTGATTTTTTTATTTTTCAAAATTAACTAATTTTGTTCCATATATATAAAATAAAGAGTAACAACTTAACCAGGCTGCTTTCTTGCAGGTAAAATAACAAATGTCTGTTTGCTCATTTGTGAGAGAAGCCATTAATGAGGAATGAACTTTGCATGGTGTTTTCAGCTTCACCTTAGGTTCATTACCTCTGCTGTTGACTTACAGCCACGGTAAACAACCAACGATGACTGTTGCCTGAGGTATTTTGCTACAGCTAATGCTTTCCTGCACTGCAGCCATTTGCATTGTGGGTTTATGCTGGTAACAGGAAATAACTGCGTGAAACCAGAAAACAGTGAATTAAAGCGCCTGTTCTGCCAACTCAGTTGCCCAGAAACCCAATCGTGTGTTTTTTCTGCTAATGAAATCTGTTGTGTGATCTGAAATATTTAGATGTGACAAAAAAGCAAAATATGTTGTTATACCATACCATACCATACGAACTTTATTTATAAAGCACTTTAAAACAACCACCGCTGATACAAAGTGTTGTAAATTAAAACATAACATAATAAAAAAAAATAAATAAATAAAAAACTCTTCCAGTTTAAAAACAAAAACATAGACTTTAAGACTAGATCCCGCTGGAGTTAAAAGCCAAGTAAAATAAATGGGTTTTAAGACGAACTTTAAAAGTGGACAGTGAAGGCGCCTCTCTGACCTGCAAAGGCAAGTCGTTCCATAACTTAGGACCAATGTCCCCTCTGAGCTTCTTTCTGGATCTTGGTACCTCCAAGAGCAGCTGATCTGCGGACCTGAGGGACCAATAAGGTATGTAGGGGTGAAGAAGCTCAGAGAGGTAATGCAAGGATATGTAGTAATTTAAAAATAAACATAAGAGAAAAATCATAATTACAAAGTAAAAAATCTGAATTCTAAGAAAAAAAATCTGAATTCTAAGAAAAAATTCAGAATTTCAAAATGAAAAGTCAGAATTCTGAGTGAAAAGTCAGAATGTGGTATGTATGTAGTCTGCATACATACCACAGTCACAGACGGCAACAGAAAACGCCACAGACTGAGTTACTGGTTGCCACTGTAGCCACAAAGAGCAGCACAACATAACATATCTATATAAATATATACAAACTCCAGTAGAAAACAACCTTACGGCTGCATGTCAGCATTTTAACAGTAATCATTGATCTCAGTCGGCCTGTTATCTCTGCCAGCTCATATCTGTTTGACACACTCCCTTCTTTTCAGCCTCACTGCATGAAGATTGATTATGAGGTCCAAACTAATTATCCGTTCCTCGCAGCCGAGTTGTGGCTCGGTGCCAAATAGAGCATCAAATGGAGCCGGACCTCTGCGGACAACAGGCCGTCCAGTCCCTGCAGCGCTAACCCGAGTGTCCGCGTTTGATCGCACGTCATCGATTCACGACCGCTTTGAGCTTCGTCTGCCACGGCGGCGTAGGGAATATTCAGATTCACTGCAGCGAGCCCAGAAGTGGAGTTTCAGGCGCTCTTGTCTCTCTGAGTCAGAGCGCTGATTGAAAATGTGTGCATTTCACCTCAAGAGAGCATTAGTCACACTATGGCTTCTCTATGTTTCCAGATGTGTTATTCAATTTCATAGGCGATGAAGTGAGAAAACCGTCTGCTGTGTTTGTAATACTCAGATTTATGAGGCAGTGATCAAATCTCAGGTATGTAGCGATGTCAAGTAGCTGCTTCTTTCAGGTCTGCCTTAACTTGTAGCACATTGGCTAACGGTTCATCGTCCATCTTTTTTTATACCTGGTTTTTCCTTATTTGGGTTGGGACAGGATTGATGCCAAAGAAATGGAAAAAGAGATAAATTATGTTCACTCATTCATATCTTTATGACCATTCTCCTAATTTTATAACTCTATTCTTGTACGACTCTATTCTTGTACCAGTTTATAATTATCTTGACTTTATTTTCATATTATAATTTTATTATTATGACTTTATTCTCAAAATCCTTCCACTTTACTCCTGTAAGTTTTTCATTTTTATGTTTTTTTAGTATATCCCTAATACTCTGTCATGTAGCAAAACGTTTGGCCTCCCCTGAAGGACCATTACAGCGGATAAAGCAGCAATAAAGTTAAATCTTATTATACCTTGATGCTAGTTAGCGACCCGTTGCTGGAACACACTGTTCTCTTTCCAATGCTGAAAACCAATTCTAGATTTGATGCTTCCTTCTTCACTGTAGCTTTTCTGCTCCAATATGGTTTTTCTCATCAATTTCTTCTCATAAATATGTTGGAACTCAAATCCTGAGGAAATTTACCTAATTTATGTATTTATTTGTTTGTGTATATTGTTGTTATAATTAATTGTTTTGTTTTTTTTAAACCCACAGCCCTGTCTGTCAGTTGGATAGACCTCACAACCCATTTACTGTAAAGCTGTCAGAGAACTGGAAAAATTATCTGCCCCGACATACTGGGAGTAATTGGTTTGATTTATAAGCTCATGCTGGGATCTCATTATACAGAGGACTTTGACTTCAGAGGAATGAGAGGCGAGCGGAGCGTTAACCCTGCGTCCGCCTCGTTCTCCTGTTTTCTGAGAGCGACTCCCACTAAATGAGTTGGAAACGGTACACACTGTATTTACCGACGGAAGATTTGTCTTGATGTCTTGTTTTTTTTTTGTTTTCAAATATATTTTATTGAATTTTTTCTTTTAGAACATACATTTACAATCAACTTAACATTACAAACATCTGCTTATACACACTCACATTCACTCACGCATTCACCATTCAAACCTGCATTTGTTTAGATCTAAAAATATACAAGACCTTTAAATTAGAACAGAGAAAAATAACATGACAGTAATAGAAACTGTAGACAAGACATCCATTCAAGACATTC